>JACXIT010000129.1:428365-524922 GCA_014737525.1 Bombus difficillimus
ACTTTTCATTTGCATTTTTTCAGTAATAATAGTTTTACGATAATAAATAAATGTATTTACGCAAAAATATTATTTAAATACGTTGTTTTTATAATATCAAAATTTCTTAAAAGTATAAATACAAATTTATATTAATATGATATATGATATAATAATATATAATAATTTATACAAATATGAAATGATTGACAATTAAAGTATGTTTTTGTAAAAACAATTTTATTTCATTCATATTTTTCAATATTTCTTAAATAGTTAAAATGTAATCGATACATTTAGCATACAATACTTTATCAGAATTGCACAAATAATAATATACAAATATAGTTTTCCTAAGAAATATAAAAATGATTCAATAATGTATTTTTTGTACAGGTAAAGAAGCAATTCAGCGTCTTTTTTTTTTTTCTTGTTTTCGTGGTCTATGAGGTCTCCTTGGGGTTACTTGTGGACTATTTTCTGAACATTCTACGTCGCTTGGATCATCCTGTTATTAATTCATAACTTGAGAATATCTGTAAGTCAATTAAATTAATCATAAGACATATATGCAATACCTTTAAAGCAGCTATACCATCAGAAGGGCCCCTTTGAAAAACCACTAGTATTGCCAATAGACATATAATTTGGTATAATGCACTAATATATAATCCAAACCTTAAAAATTGTTCAAATAAAGTCTCTTCTGCTGGGAATAAAAGTTCTTTTAATTGTGGATCAGTGTCTGCCATTTCCAGATACTAAAAAAAAAGGGATGATTATCTCAATTCCTTTAATCTAAGAAATTAATTTTTATTCTTCAACAATTTTTTTTAGGAACACATAAAAGATTAATATTATTAAATTAGTACAACCGATATTCCATAAACCTAGTCTACTTTCAAATTACAGTGGCTCATAAAAGTATTTGAACACTCTTACAAACTTTTTATGTATGTATATTTTACAAAGTATTTTGAAATTTCATTAGCATTGTAACAAGACACAACTATCGTGATTATACTGATAAAATTTGAAACAGATCGTTTAATTTTCCATTAAGTATATGTTTGCAATAAACGTCATTAACTCTTGTATATATTTTCGAAATGGTATTAAATTTTACTATTATGATCACGATATGTAATTGTGTCTCATTACAGTATTAACGAAATTTCAGAAATTTTCATATAATGCACATATAGTCATAAAAATTTCCTGCAATAAGTATTAGAAAACTTTCGTGGGACACTGTATTTATACTATTTACACTATTACTAAATTAAAAATATTTTTAATTGTGAAATATGGGTAAGTACTATTTTTCTAAAATATAGTAAATACTTAGAAATCAATAATCTAAGCAATATAGCGATCGTAAAATTTTCATAGCATGCAAGCTTGACAAATACTACCAACTTTCTCACTGACGTTTATGTCAATAATTATTTAAATGTCAATTGACTTTCATTTAAGATATTGAGGTATAACTGACATTTAAAAACAGTCGAGTGAAATAATCAAACGTTAATTCATCTATTAACACAACGACGTTCTATTATAAACGACACGTAGTAAATTTTGTAATTTTTATTTACTTTTTTTCGACGAAGGAAAAGAGACGAACATAAAATAAGTATATGCTTACTTATTTTACTTGAAGTTGGCAGCAGAAAGTTTATTCATATATTTCAAACCAGATGTCATTCTAAACTGACGATTCGATTTAGGCGCCAGCTACCAGTAACATATGATATTAACATCTGAAATCTAACGCGACGAAAAATAAGTATATTCTTCGTCTTCATAAATGAAAGTCAAGACGATACTCTTGCGGTGAT
This sequence comes from Bombus difficillimus, assembly GCA_014737525.1. Lineage (NCBI taxonomy): Eukaryota > Metazoa > Arthropoda > Insecta > Hymenoptera > Apidae > Bombus > Bombus difficillimus. The sequence continues at coordinate 430,186 of JACXIT010000129.1, forward strand.
GAAGTAACGTAATCGAAGTGTTGAATCAAATCTTATTGTACATTTATCGAAAACAAGCTAATACATTTTCGAATGATTGAAAATGGCGGGCTGATGGTAGCGCCGGAAGTTATCTGGTTTCGAGGCTTCATTGCTTGCGAGTCCGTGGATGTGAACCTTTGTTTTGTACAGAAGAATGGCTGCCATCTTTAGTTTTCGATGGATGTTTTCCGAAGAGATCGTGAATTCTCGTATTTATTGTGGTATTTAATAACGTAATAAAATCTCGAATAGTGAAATAACGTTTCCCGCGATGTAAAGAGTGTTTTTTCGTTTATTATTTAAGCTGCCCTGGTGTGACTTCCATTAAAAAATGCTTGTGTTTACATCCAAGTTTAAAGTGAGCTTCTGTATTCCTGTCATATTAAGGTAAGCAATACATTTTTATGAATTTCTATTGCTCCAAATGAGTAGAAAGTTGCAATTATCGTGACAAATGTTCAAAATTCAATCGAACTGTCATATGAAAGACAGGTGTAATGCTCCATTCTGTTCATATTATGAATCGTTTGTGACGTTCAAATTATTTTGCATTTCGTGCTTTTTTACAAATCGCTTTCGAAAATACAAAGTAATTTTATCACCGAGAAGTTTTTCGCAATTTTTATTGACATCTGTCTTGTTTTACCGCTTACTGCTGTACATGATTTAATAAAAAAAGAAAAAAAATGTCTACATCGCGAAATTTCGATTTCGGCTTTTTAAATTGATTTCGATTGCAATTTTTTCATTGTCTTTTTGCAACAAGAGAGAGGTTTAAAAAGTATTTGTTGATTGCAATTTTTGTTTCCGAATGGTGGCAACAATGATTAGTAAAATGGTGAACGAGTACAGGTCAACCACATCGTACACATACTACTTAAGTTGTCTAACTTACGTGATTATTAACTTTCGTGTAATGTTTAAACATTTATCCTGCGTTCTTCATCTTTTCTTTTACGTCTTTACTCGAAAATTTTACACGAATGACTACTTTGTAACTATCCAATCTTTTTCTACTTCTTTTTGTTAGGCTAATATGATATATTTTTGGTTTTATTCGGATTAGTAGAATTAATCGTGTATTTGCGAATTACTATACCTGTTGATATTAAGAAATGGCTAATGAAATTGCTGTATAAATATGTAAGAAGATGAGGTTGTATTCTTACTATTTCATGTTAGAGGTTTTCATAATTGATTGACAAGTTTATAATTCTACTTATATATGTATATATAATTATTATATGTTATTTGTAAAAGTAGGAAGAAGTGAGTAAGTGAGTGACAAAATTCTTCAAAATGATTTTGCTTAGCACATTTACTTATTCGAAATGAATGGACATCAAATCTGAAATTAATTTGCTTGCAGATACTCTAAGGTTGTATGGTGTGGTTGTAATAACAAATATGTTCCATTTAGGCAGTATTTCAATTAATAATGTTGCATATACTGTTACAAACTTTTTCATAATTAAATGATCATCTTATGTTACTATAAAATACTGTTTTCAAGATTTCAGAAATATTTATTTTGAATACATTTGGTATATTGCAATATATACTATTACATTGGTATATAATATCATAAGGTTATATGACAATTTTATCAAGTTTTTATCAAATTTACAAACTTATAATACTAAATAATTCATGAATGTTATTTAATGGTTATAACCAAGCGAAGAAAGTTTGTATATTGAAAACTATTTCACGGCGGGAATGGAAAAATCAGCCAGGCGGCGCTGGTTTCTCTCCCAGACGGCCATATTGTTGCCCCCTCCCTTCCCCCGTTTCTCTGTCTCTCTTTTCTTTTCCTTCTCGTCCGCACATATATATAATATACAGATGTATATGTATGTAATACGTATATCTTTCCTTCCTCTCTTGTTCCTTCATTTACTTTCATCGACCACTGTCATTTTCTTTTTTCTTGATCCTTTCGCGATCCCTTGCAATTCCCACTCTTATCTCCTATTTTCTTTCGCTATTTTGTTCTTTCGCAAAATTCTTCGCATCTTTTTTCCTGTCGTGTCAAATTCTCATTCGTATGTCTTACTTTGTGTCTCGAGAATTTTAAATTTATCAATATTTTTACCACATTCATTTTAATCGAATGATCGAGAAATATTCAATGCATCTCATCGAATATCAAGTTATAGCAGCCGAATTTCAACTGAAATTGATAAGATATTATTGTGGAAAAGTTGATCTTTACACATATATAAATCTCTCGAGGTGAGCTGAATGGTTTCTGTTTGTCAGATCAAGTTATGTGTGCGGGAAGGAAGTCGCTCGAAGTTATAAAGTCAAATTTGGAATTCTCGTAGTAGGATATGGCACGATTGCAGATATGGTGCTCGTGGGTAGTTGTCAGTAACCAGAAGCGTCGCTACGAATTTCCTCAGTTGGCCGATCATAATCATTTCCTCCATTTTTATCTCTTATAGGATATAATTTTCAATTAATTACATAACTCTGCGTATTTTACCTGATTTTAATGACCTTGAAATGTGTTGTCAATTTTCATTGAATTGATTGATATATAGAATGTTGCACTTTATTCTAATCTGCAATTGGTCAAACATGTATCAGATATATCTACCGTTATTGAAAGACTGTTTACGGAACAAAAATTTATAAAATGAATCATTAAATAATATAATAATAATAATAGTAATAAGTTTCTGCATAATTTAAAAACTAAAGCCAAGCGGAAGAAGTTGTTCAGTATGTTGATCTTGACAACATTGATTGTTTTCTTTAAACTTTCTTTTTCTATACATTATGTATACTATTCTATATTAGCTATACTAATCTATGTTATTCTATACGTTAGATATATGTTAGGCCTGATATAGCTTTGTAAAAAGAACATTTTTTTGTGAATTCAAGTGTTTGAAAACACGATCGAATCGTTGAAACAAGTTGAAGTTAAATCGATCGAATGCGAACGGAAAGAAGACAAAGGTTTAAAATGCTCGAGCTCGAAATTTAGTTTGGTGGGGTACGCCTCTGGTGGTAGCATTTGCTGGCTACGAGGTGAAATCGTATCGACCGCAACCAAGGGAAGTTCGCGCGCAGTGACGGGCACGCGCGACATATACAATATATTACATACTTTATTCACATGAGAATCAGAAGAAAGTCATTCGAAAGATCTATCGTTTCTTCCATCCAAACTAGAAGGAACTAGAAACTTCAATTGTATTTCCCTATTAAATTTTTGTTATGATTATTATTAATAGATAGTTTTTCCTTATTCTTACATCTGTTTCCTATGTATAACATTTAAGAGTTTGATTATTTTAAAGCTCGATGATCTTTGGTTTTTTTAACCTGCCAATATCAAAGCAGATTACTTTCAGAAATCTGGGTCATATCGGGTAACATTTGTTCATTTTTTTATTAAAATAATAGTAACGGATTTGTCAAGTTCGCTGCTAGTGTTCTGTCTCTCCTTCGTGACCATTACCATTGGTCAACCCTACTGACGTCATCGAGAAAGATCCAATAGGACGATGTCAGTGCGTATGCACACTACTATATCGCAACTTATTCGCAAAGTAGTGATTGGTGGCGCATCGTATGGACGAATTCGTGTCATCATTTAGCAATAGTTGGGACAGGTTATATCGATTACCGGCAAGATATCTGTCGATCGAACGAATCCAAACATATGGTCCGGATAAACTCTGCGTGTGTTTTTAGATCAAAAAGTTCGAAGATTTCTTAACCTTTGGAGTACTTAGTCTGTACATTACTTATTTACATTACATTACATTACATTAGTAACATTAGTTACTAAGTAAATATTTAAAAAATACATCTTTACTTAGTTGCATTCTGCTCTTAATAAAATGACATCGTACAAAAATTTTATTACCAAGCCAAATAAAAAGAAGCTTATAAAAACAATGATTTATTTATTATATTAAACGTGTAATTGGAAACCAAACTATTAAAAAAAAGCAACATGTTACACAAACTATAGCACATATTAAAATATTCTTTATCTTAAGCTACATCAAATAAGAATGAATTACTAAAAATTGTAAAAAGATTTCAAGATTAATAACAAAGTAACTAGCAGGAAATTAAAATATAAATAAAATATAAAGATCAAATTATAAAGAAACACTCGAAGAGTTGACGTACGTCTTGTTCACCTAGTTTTATTGCTCTTTTTAGAATATAAACTGGCCATTTCAAAGCTATCGCGATCGATTTACTTCAAAGTTGATCGTTTTCGTATCAGGCGAAAAACTAGGTACATATAAAGTTAGCGGTTTGCTGAAAGCTGCTCGAGAGCAAGACCAAACTACTAATATCCTGTACTAATTGATTTACAATATCTCGTCTAATGATAGGAATTTATCTTCGGATTCCTTCAAAAAATTAACGTTTCGGCAAGGAAGTTCTAATATTGATGGTATATTCGAAATGGGAGTGATTCTACATGAAAAGCAAGTCGAAAATACGGAATAAATTTTTTTCATTCATGTTCGAAAATATCAAGATTGAAAATTTGTCAAGAATGATGACTTGAATTTGGCTAATTCCGGAATGTATAGGGATGAATAACCGACAAGAGGTTAGGTGTATAGAACAAAATTCCTACATAGGACGCTTCGTTCCTGAAAAAATGAAATTTGAAAATTGATCAGGTCTATTCTCAACTATGCACGTTCGAATTCAATTTTTTTTTGAGAAAAAGCCATTAAGCCCTTAAACAGACAAATTCTATTCTACATTTTTCATTTATTTTCGCATGTAAAGTAACACCTGATGATTGTTAATTCGCATTCGTTTGGTAATTAGCCAAATTCACGCGTGCTAAAGAAATTTGCAAATTCGATTTTTTTCGAAAACGAAGCCCCAAATGAAAATATTTAGTCTATATTTTCGGCCTGTTCTTTCATGTAGAATAATCCCCGTCTCATTTGTACCATCATATATAGCTATAGTAGTTGCACGCATCTGGTTAATTCCGCTGGAAAATCAAACGCAATACCGAGACCAGCAACGATTTCGCAAGATTTACGCCGCAAAGAACCGATGCATTTCTTCGGGATGACATCACAGTGTATTAATGGTGCTCGCGGTTACTATGGGTTACGACGTATTCACACGATAAACGGAGGAGCGTGTACCGTGGCAAAACTTTTTGCTGTTGACAGAGGAATACAGGCGTGCTGGGTCAGCCATAAAATATATCCCACGAAAGTAAACCATTCTCGATTTTACCTCATCACAGTTGAATCGATGCATTTCCCTTTGCTTTATGTTTTTTACGTTCGGGATAGAAGTTTATCGCATATGATTACGATTGCATAAAATTCTGACGTGATAAGGTTGTCCCGCGCGCGTGGTTAGCTTTATCTGAAGCGCGATTAAACAGACGTTTTAATCCGTTTTACCGAGTAGCGAACGCCAATAGTTCCCGCGCGGAGATGGTTCTTTTCGCGTTAGGAAAAGATTATGCAATCGTAGAAGTAGATGAGGACATCTTTCGAAGAAAGATAAGGAGAGAGAATTTCTAAGCGTCCAGATCGACGGTGCAACGAAATGTATACATAATAATAAGATTTAGTCCGGTTTGGAGACTCGCAGACTCGACGGCGAGAAAGAGAGAACGAAAGATGCACGCTTCTCGGTAACCTTGGTTTTAATAGCGGAGGTGCACAATGCTGAATCTTCGTCTCTCGTCCCCTCTATCTTCCAACACTCCCACGTAATGCACAGAGCCGCGTTACGCGTCCGATCTTTCGCGGCTAACGAACGCTTTTTCAAGATATTTTTATCCATCGATATTTCTTACTTTCGATAGGAATTCCAATTGAATTCCCGGATTTGAACCTCGGCCAATAGAGGCTGATTATCGGGCAATGGGATGATTTCCAATCGGTTTAGCGTGAATGGGTCTTTCTTTAACCATAGTGCGGTCGCATTCCTAAGTGATTAATCCGCAGAGTTGTTCGCTATCGCAGCTGTCGGCAAATAGAACGAAATTGTCCGCGGCAATCTCTTCTAGCCAATTCTGTACTCGCGCTCTTCTCTCTTGTTAACCACCGATCGAGAAGTGTTAGAAAGTTGAAATGATTCAAGATTATATTTTAGTTGGTTAAGGAACAAAAAAGAAGAAAGAGATTTATCAATGACAGTGGCTCGCAAAAGTATTCGTACGCTGGGCGAGACTTTTTTATGCGCATATTACGTGTTTTATACGAAACATTTTGAAAGTTCATTAGTACTGTAATGACACTCAACTGTTGTGGTTATATTGGTAAAATTTTATACGATTCTGAAGATGTATGCAGAAGTTACAAGATATGTATTTAATAGATATAAATAAATAAGATATATATTTTGCTAATATCACAAAAGTATTTAAAATAGGCAATCATCCACGATATTGGTAAGTAGACTGCGGCTTTTTATGCAAATCCATATTTTTGGCAATATAATTAAAAATGTAGAATCTTGCTAGAAAATTATTTCACTTGTTAAATATTATAGAAAGCACTATACTTTTGATACTTTATACGTTTTTTGATATCATGCGCATTCTGTACAATTTTGCACTTTCGAAATTCTATAAATGCATAAAAATCGGCAGTTTATTAATAAGTCTCAGTATTCACTGGGACCATCTTTAACACTTTTTATATGCTTGAAGCGATTATTCATACTATATATTAATTTTTTACTAAATATAAATTTGCAATAAATATGTTGTAACTTGTATGTATATTTTCAGATTGGATTCAAATTTTGCCAATATAATCTTGGCAATCGTGTCTCATTATAGTGCTAATGAAATATCAAAATGTTTCATGTAACACGCACAATATGCACATAAAAATTTTCTATGGGAAGCGTATGAATACTTTTGCGAGCCACCGTAGAAGAGGGTTCGTAGTAAAATTTGAAGAGGATAAAGAGCAGCAGTTTCGTGGAAACGCCAAGCCATCTTTTAGGAGTTTGCCGAACGACTGCGATTCCCGTGGTGGTGTGTTGCATATCGACCGCCGCGAAAGTACGAAAAGGGATTGCAAAACTGCGGCACGGCGCGCACGAGCACATTCGCAGGCCTCGTGACGCTCCCATTCATTTACATGCATGATCGAGCGGAGTAGGACGAAACTCTCGCGGAATGGAGTGCTTGTTCTTTGCGCAACAACCATCTTCTTCATGAGTGCCGTTTAAATCCCTCCTCGTTCCCTGACCATCCTCTGCCTCTTGCGTCTCTTAATTTTGTGGAATTATTCACGTAACGATCCAATGTACTGTCTACGTAATAGAAAAAAAGCAGGAGAGTTCCGAGAAAGAAACGGATATTTTAGAAAGTTAATCGTGGAAACACACTATCGCGAAAGAAAAGCTTCGCGCAGTGGCATCTGTCTCGGGCATAGTATTGTCTCGTATCTCGGTTTACTTCCACCAGCAATTTCTCGTTCGCCTTTTTCAACTCTGTCTTTCTGATTCTCTTTCTCCTTCTCTTTCTCCACGAGATGTTGTGTGCGCCGCGTTGTCCTCCTTCCACTCCACGCAGATCTGCCGTGAACGTAGCGAAGACAGCGCAAATGTGAAGAGAGGACAGCGCGATACCGGTTATTGGCGGGGAACTGGCATATTTCACCGAGTGTCCGGCAATCAGGCCTTTGTATACGGCTTACTGTATGTTACACGCTCGTGCTCTCCCTTACCAGGGAGGAACGGAGAGCAGAGCGAAAGATGGACTCGCAGAAAAACGGGCTTGGACGGGGAGAAAGAGAGAGACAGAGGAAGAAAGAGGGAGAGAGAAGTCGAACGTTTATTTAACGGCGTAGAACTAGTCGTAGGTATGGTTAGTATCGTCGTTGGTGGGAGGTCGCGTTATGGTCTCGCTGCTTTTCTTCGATTCTACGCGTATTTCGAACGAACGACGAGAAAGTGGATGGAATTAATGCTGCTTTTAAGGGGAGAAAATCAACGTCATTTTCGACGGGCATAAGCATATGGGAAGCATGCTATAAAAAGAATCAATATGGATAGGATTCTTTGTATATGTTTTTACGGGAGATCGAGTTACTTTGATTACTAGTATCCCCCGTATAACACGATAGTACGTAGTTAAGTTCTGAAAATATGCCGTGTTATACGAAACAGAGAACTGATACAAAAATAAGATTATGTTCCAAAGATTAACAAAAGTGTATTAATGTTTATTAAAACAGTCAATAATTAATCAAAAGTTTTATAAATTTATGTTACATAATATTTTCTTTTTCATCATTGCTAAATTCTATTAAACGACGTTCGTTAATCTATATATGATTTCTATTTTTGTTAGTTGTAAAAAATGTTATCGATTTTTTTATCAGAGAAGCTTCGACCTGCTGCTTCCCTATGGTGCAAAAACTCTCGAGTGCAAAGGGTTAATACTCTACAAACTAAGAATGGATTAAAAGTTTCAATATTCCAAAATTGCGCAAATCTGAGACAATACACATACGCTGACTCCAGTGAAAGATATCAAATGACGATGCTTGCACTTAAAAATTCTGATTACGCGCCGGTTTGGAAGAATTACTCAATCCTCGAATCATGTTGTAGGAGTACCATGTTGTACGGTTGATACCTGTACCTGATTATCGAATCAAGATTTAAAAAGAGAGAGGAATCGGGATATCATTGCCAGTTCCATCCGCACGATTGCTTACAATCGGGCTAGTTACATGGCAGTAGAATGCGCGTTCCAACTGCGCACGGGTTGCTGGTGAGAGCAACGCCGTTTTCCTGCAACGTTGAATTGCCCTGTGGCTGAGAAGGGGTCAGCGGAAGCGTCAAACAACTTGTTGGAGACGCTGTCGACCCATGTCGAGTAACAATGCTCGATTGATAATATTATAAACAGCGTAATATTGTATCCAACGAGCTTTCTTTCTGCTCCCGCCGATACGCGATTTTTTGATAATTTGCAGCGGAGAAACTACATAAAACAGCGAACGACGTTTTATCTGGCTGAGCTAGTTGGAGAAATTGATACAATAGCTTAACAGGAGCAGGTAAACTAGAATGGCAAATATCCGTGAATAGATGTGATCAGGGATGGAAAAGAAGCAAGATGGTAGGACGTGGAAGGAGAGGTCAACATCGAGCGATAATCGTTCAGGAATAATTTTGGTTCGTATCGAATCAATGCAAGGGTCGAGGTACGCCAAGTAGGTCGCCACAAATCCCATTGCTGCCAACGTGACAAACCAGCCCGTGCAGCGCTGCACGCTCGCGCGCGGTACCTCGTTAACTTCGCGACTGGTGGAAACATCGCGGCAAAATAGCGGCCAGAACACCCACCGTTGTTACATCGACGATAGTTGCCTCGCTGCTGCGACCACCCAACTAATCCTTTACCCTCCGGAAAAGATACACTGCCTTCGCAATATTATCAAGTCTTGAGTAACTCAGCAACAATCAAGCCAAACAAAAGATGCTTTCTTCTTTCTTTTCTTTTTTTAAATATTCCTAATTGTTTAATATAGTTAAATACATTTTGGGGGAGGGGGGTTTATGAACAAACAACTGTTGTCTGTTCAGATACACACATCAGGCAAACTTCAACTCCATTAACAATCAATAAATCTTACGCAGAAATAATGAAATCAATCACTAATCAAACAGAGCAAATGCACAAGGAGAGAAACAATTAGACAGTTTAGGTAAACTAAACAAATTGCTACCAAACTTAACCACCCAAATTGTCGATAATGCTAAAGATACTTAATCCTTCGAGTGTTCACAAAACCTAGCAAAAGTCTTAAAGTCTGATATGTAACGAACGAAGGAGGTACAACGAATTAGGAATTTTGGATACATTTATTCGGTATATTGTATTATAGTGTGTGACTGTGGATGTTTATATAATTTTTGTGAACGTAATTAGGAAAATAGAAGGTAAATAAAAATTCGCTTGATTTACTAAATATTATAATAAGTGTATAATACTTGTTATATTTTTGCATATTATATGTATTTTGTGGACTTTTGAAATTTCTTAAAAACGCGCAAACGTTCGCAGTCAGTTAGTAATGTGTTATTCTGTCCATATCTGAATTCAGATTGACTAAGTTCGAAGCATTATCCATTTCCAGTGTTGGCTGTGTGACGTACGGATTAAATACTAAAGACGTTTATCGATATGATATTTCTAGGAAATCATAGTTACACACGGAGGAGAAACCAGTCGCCTAGAAAACGCTCTACGTTGAGGTACTATTCCGTAGGATGATTAAATATTTTATAAGACGATGTTATTCTCGGTGAAATGTAAATTGCATTTTACGAAAGTGCATCGCGGTACGTTTATTAGCCAGCTCGCAATGGAACGCAACCGCTGAAGCAAGGTTTATATTTAGCTACGCGAATATAGTTTTGTTTCTGTTACAATGCTGCAGTTGGTTCTGGCAATTTCCCTGATTTCGTAGCATCTGAAATAATACTGCGTTCCAGCGGTTCTCGGCGCGTTCTAAGCGACTACTGAGAAAAATGCATTTTTCAGAAAGAGCGAGGACTGGCAAGAGAGTTGCCTGATGAAACGGACGATGAAAACTATCGAAATCTCTTCGGAATTTCACAAGATTCGGTTAAAATTAAATCGAACGTAGCACACAACGAGGAACTACAGAGTGCATAACCTCGGTTAACAGACGCCTGCGTGGTTGCGCGATGAAAGCTGAATCCTTGCTATTGGCGTTTTGACAGTGCCGATAACGTCGTTACACTGTAACCAGTCACGTGACGGCTATATAGCTGTATAACGTACGATGGCTATCGTCAAATCGACCACGACAACACCCAACGAATCGACGAATCGAGTGTTAAACTCGATCCCATGCACCATGTAGATCGAGACATCTGAACAGGAGCGTGGTCGAATTTACTGGAAATGCATGCTGCTGGTTATGTGTGCATACAGTGACTCACGGAAGTATTCATGCATTTTTAGGAACTCTTTATTATATATATTATACAAAACATTTTGAGGTTTCATTAGCAGTGTAACGAGACACAGCTGTCGTTATTATATTGGTAAAATTTGAAACGAATCTGGAAATGTATACATTGAGGTTACAAGATATTTATTGGAAGCATACTATTTATAAAGATTACCGAAATATTAATGCAGACAATCATTCATTGTAATAAGCCACAATACGTGATGAGATCATCTTCACCATTAGTTGTATATTTAAGGTTATTATTCATGCTGTATACTAATTTTTCACTAACAAAGGAAATTTTAGACCTGATCCTCACGGATTTCAATGAAATTTGATGTGATGATGGGTCTACATGTGAAATAAATGTACATATTTGTAATTTTAGCCTCGGATGGCCAACCAATTATGAGAAAAATGGATTTACTTCAATGCAATTACATAAAGTGTAATTTATTTTATTAATATAGTTATTTGATCAGAATGTTAATTGTAAGAATGATTTACATGTTAAAGTAAGTATTATAAATAAAGCAATTAAAATACTAAGTATACAAAATAGGATAAACTATTATGTATATTCCAGTTTTTTAATAAATTGTTTTATTAATAATAGATACAAAATAATATTTATAACAGAGAAGACATGAAATAATCCAGGCTTCCATAATTGTAACACTAAAGGTAATTGTTCTGAAGGAAAGTTCCCCCAACTGAATGCAAACCCGGGATAAACAATTCGAACCCCTTTACGCTTACCGCTACGCCATAGTCATTAATAAATGATCAGTTCCAATATCTGGGAATATGCGATTTTTTCAAACTTTAAATGCATTTTTCTCATAATTTAAAGATTATCATAATTCTCATAAATCTTTTACTCTCATAATTTGTTCAAAATTACAGATGCGTTTATTTCACAGATATAACTATCGTTGAAATCCGCGAAAACCAGCTCTGAAGCTTACCTAGTAAGTGTATGTTTATACATTTTCAGATCGGCTTAAAACTTTGCCATCATAATCATGATATTCATGCATCGTTACAGTGCCAACGGAACTTTTGAAAGTTGGGTGTATTTAATGCGCATAATATGCATATATATAAACAAAAATTCTATGCTAAGTGTTGGAATATTTTCGTGAGCCACTGAAAATTGTAAATGGAAGATCGCGTTAATTATAGGATACCACACGATCCCACTTTCCATCGGTGAATTACAAATTATACGTTTTTGGACGAAGCTGTTCTATTTGTTTTTTGTTATCCAATAAAATTGAATACTGCGTTTCCTTCGTGCGAGGCTAATTAGCTGCAGGTCTTTTCTTTTATATCAACTTGTTTCTAAAAAGCCTCGTCCAATTACCGTCCAAACTACCTCTTTTGAGAATGCGGGGACAAAAGCCTGGGAAACGACTATACTGCCGTTAATGGTTTTCAGTAGTAACAGCACGTGCCACTGACAATGAGTGCGATAGAAAAGGTAGCATACGCATCGAACAAACTGCCTCCCATTTACGCATTCGTCACGTGATCCTGACTCTAGTTTCGTTCGCCGTGGAATTTTTCATTTCGCGATACCTGTATGCTCGCGTTACCTCATCAAGTAATTAGCAATATTTGGTTTGTAAATTAAACAAAAAAAAAAGAGAGAGAGAAGAAAAGGAGACAACGATAGAACATGCCGTTCAAAGTTGGAGGAATGAAAATTATGATTACGCTTAGAAGCGTAAAAAATATATATAAAAAGTGGACAAACGATAACATCGTTATGCAAAACGGTCTTGATCTGAGCTCGCAGATTATCATTATTGCTTCGGCTGATTTACGATATTTGCATACGAGTAAAGATCGGATATACAACCACTCTTCCTTATAATCATAAGTCGTATTGAATTACTAAGGCGATCCGTAAGTTCATGCGTTTTTTTAATACATTCCCTTGTACTATTTTGTAGTATCATTTAGTAGCCCTTCAAATGATTATATTTCATTTTGATTAATTAATTCTATTTTACCCCATTGTTCGTTTAGGAAGGAACATGGAAAATTCGGAAATTCGTGTACTTCTGCGTCACTACTTGACGCGAAACTTCAAAGCAGCAAAAGCAGCCAAGAAAATACTATATTTTCTTTTTAAAGAAATTCGCTTCGAAGTTCTGCTAAAATGATTCAGAAGACTTTATTCATTACGAAAGATAGTACGAAGTAATGTATTTAAAAAACGTACGAACTTATAAGCCACCCTAGTATTTATTTATTAAGCAATTTTAACCAATTCATTAATCAATCCAAGTTAAAATTCATTTATAATTGCAGAAATCTGTATCGCACAAAAGCAACGCTCTATTCTCTAAACTTTAAACTACAGTTGAAATTTTTCTAAAATTGCGAAGCAGAAAAACGGAAGTAAAAGAAAAATACGTACATGCTCTCTCACTTTTAGCTCGCTTCTCCTTCACTTTCCCTTGCATATTTGAAAGTATTTCCATATTATTTGAATACGTTATATTTTCTCTTTTATCGATGGTTGCACGAAACGATTTCAGCTTGGCGATAGCTCCCACCACCGCGCCGCGGCCGGCCAATGCCTCCTATCTTTTATATCCGATCGGCTGTTTACGCAATTCGAGTTCAGTGGAAGATATTGACAATACTAATTTATTAGGTGCTCGCGTCGTACACACAAGGTGGTAGAACACGCAGGCACATTTGGCGCAAGTTCAGCCGCACGTGCGGACTTGACACGAGCTGGCAATTGCGTATCGCACTACTCGCAACGTTTCTTCAAAAGGAATCTTTTTGCCACTTCCAAAATTGCACGCAACGATCTCGGTTTGTTGCGTTTTTTATTCTGTTTGCTTAGGATATACGATTTCTTACGGCCAGGAAACTCGGTTTTCGTTGGGAGAGAAAAGTGCAACACCAAGTGATTCATCGTTGTTCGTACGATTGCGTATTGCGTCGTTTCCCTCGCAGCTGTTATATGCAACGATATTTTAGCAATGGCAAATTCCCTAACAGGTCGCAATAGGATATCAGTGTATCCCCACGTCTTTTCATCATCTTGTTCGTCTTTTAATCTTTTTAAATATATGAATTTTTGTCCAGGACAGTCGGCGAACGACTTTTAACATCTTTAAGTGTTTACTCTATATTATTACAACTAGACTGCGGATTTTATGCATTTATAGGAAATTTAAAAGTACAAAATCGAACAGAATGCACACAATATGAACAAATGTATAAAATATGCAAGGTATAGCGCCTTCTATAACATTTGGCAGGCAAATTTACATTTTTCATTATATTCTCAGAAATATGAATTTGCACAAAAATCCACAGTCTAGTTATAAGGCTAGAAAGTGATAATAGTTTGTGCGAATAGCGTACGAACGGTCTTAAAAGCTTAAAATTATCAGTTTACTTTAAAGATTCACATAGAATAATACGTTACAGTATAATGGATATTGTACTACAATATATTACACACATGATACTACAATATATTGATAAACTACTCGAATATTAATATTATCTCATTATCATTATATTGCATAAATTACGTTTGCTTCTTGTGAAATTTCAGTTTTTATGTAATAGATTTTGATATTTTCGTTATTCTGTATAAAAATTATTATATCCACTTCATAAATTTGTTGAAAATAATAACTTTGTTTACTGCATATAGTGTACCTGTATAGAGATATTTTCAATAAGCATGATCCATTGTGATCATTTTATATTCCTAAGAAGCATCAATGCACGATTTGCAACCAATTTTACAATGACGTTGGTAACAGTAAATACAATGTAAAAAATATTTATTTATTGTTTAAGACTGATTTTTTAAAAAACGCTAGAAGTGGACATACAATATTTATGCAGTAAGCCATCGACATATTAATTAATTAGTTTCAAGTGTATTAAACTTACGATTAGTATTATTTAATGGTACATAGTTTCATACGACTACCAAAGTTTGATACTATGAAAGTGAAATGTAGAATCTGATAAAAGGAAAAAAAGGAACACTTCATTAGAAAGTAACGATATGTGCAGATACTTTTTGTAGCCACTGTATGAGAACTTTGTCAACGATAGTCAATGAACGACTCTAATATTGAACAATAGAAGACATGATAATTCTCGGTCTAATCTAAATTGATTTTATCGCGGAATTCCGAACCGGTTCCACAGCAACATCATTGTTAAACGCGATCAGAAATTATCATTTCGATCATTTTTCCCTTTCTCTTGTCGATATTGCCATCGTAATTAAATACTTAAGACATTAAATACCGCTTGGTTCCTTTCTCCCATTTCCTTTTCACCGTTGCTAAGTATCTCAGCTTTCACGATATCGAAACAATCGTGAACCGGTTCGATAGATCTTTGTACAGATTCATCAGAAACGATATCTATTAGATAAACATTAGTTTTATCGAACGATTGGAAGGGAACGTTTTTCTGGATCAATATCTTTAAATATTCCATGGCCACGTCATGAATAATTAATACTTTTTGAGAGATGTTTAGATTAGGGTACGTAGCAAACGACACGTATCGCTCTGTTAAAGTTATCGTCGAATTTTTCAAGGAATCTTTTCTCAGAACTCGTCTGCACTGAAGCAACATGCGGCGACTTTTTCAAGAAACTTGGAACTGCGACAAGAGATTGCTCGATGGTGCTTCAGCGAAGACGAGCCCTTACACTATACGTTTTGCTCAACCGAATGTCGTTGAAAACTTACTATCAACGGAGACTTACTATCTCAAGACTAACAAAAGAATCACCGATTATATGTTGCAGCCTATGGTTCAGAATCCTCAAATAGCGGAATCGAAGAGCGTGGTATCCCGTCAAGCAGGGCGAGGATAACCATCCCATCCTAACTCTCTCGAGTTTCCAGTTGGCGTGATTGAAAGGCCTCCAAGACGTCGACTCCGTCGGTGATCAAGTTATCGGGGGGTGGAACAGGTGGAGGTGGGGAGCAATTGTCCCCAGGGCCTGGCCCACCTCCCCCGCCGTCCCCAACCGAGCATATCGATGCTCACGAGAACGATGGTGCCACCGCCGCGTCAAAACGCATTGACAGCTTTCCACAGAGCGCTGAAACCACCATGAGCTTCGTCTTAAAGTTGGGCACTGTAGAAACATCCCTCGAGAAGAAGAACTCCAGCAGCAGTCAGCCGTCCTCGTCGGTGAATCAGGAAACATCGAACACGACGGGAACCGACGATGCCGGCGGCAAACCACAGATCCTTCAATGTTTGGAGAGTGCCGCAGAAATTCCAGCTGGTCATGTTATTTCCTTTTCCACCGTGAAATCAGTTAGCGTTACCTATCCAGTAGCAAAAGCCGTTAGGGAGGTGCAGAGAATCACTGGACCTCAAACGAATACCACCCAGGTGCTGTCGACTCGCGTCATCTCTCAGAAATTACCGTCGTCTAGCCATCAAACACAGCCCGCGCCTTTAACGCTGAACGCATCCTCCAACGTAACCCATGTTCCGGTAAACGCTCAATCTTTATCATCTCCAGGTAGCGGAGTAGCACATGTGTATCCTTTGCAGCATGCCACCGTATCCACGCAGAGTAAACAGCAAACTAGAAATCAGGTGGTCGTCACCTGTGAGGGCAAGCAACAACAGCAACAGACGACCACGATATCTAGTTTGCAGGCTAGCATGCCTTTAAAAGTTCAACCGGTCCCTTCGCAGCTTGTCGTAAGCAACAACGCGGTTAGAGCCATCACTACCGCGACTTCGTTGCCCAACATTCAAAGGATACACGTGAAAACGCAAAATCTCGTCGGACAGGGTCAGACGGTTAACTTGCAGAAAGTGAAGGCTGTGACGAATGTCAGTCAAGGGGTAACCGTGCAGAGGAACTCCGTACCTAGGATACAGACCGCACAGAAGAACCAAATGTCGTCGACTGGTACCGCTCAAACCACTCAGTTTGCTGTTAATCAAGTCACGAACAATACCAACGTACAGAGAGCCCAACAACAAGGGAATTCGACGCTTCAAAAAGCGCAAGCAAACGCTGCGAACACGCAGAAAGTAGCGCAAGTCTACAATAATCAAAAGGTATCGTCGCAGATGTTAAGTAGCCATCCGAATCATAAAGCACAATTACAACAGATACCGGGTAATCAACAGCAGGGATTACAGAAATTACAGGTTCAGTCGCAGAAGACCGTGACTGTGCCTAGGCAGCAATCGAACGCTGCTGCGGTGAATAACGTCCAAAAATGTGGCAACTCCGTAGCTGGTATGCAGAAAGTACAAGTAATGGGGCAAGTACAATGTCAACAACAGTTACCACAGGTTCAGAAACACGTGCAGCAAGTTCAGCCGCCAACGCAGCATCAGAGATCACAAACTGCGACGGCTTTGCAAAAGTCTCAGACTGCGACCACGGTTAATTCCAGCAGAGTACAATCTTTTGCGAGCGCTTGCAAGAGTAACAGCGTTCCAAATATCAGTAAAACGCTCCAAAATGCCAACTTATTAACCGTAAACAAACAACCAGTGATCTCACAGCCACAACAATCGCAGCAAGTACATATCCAGAACTCGTCCCAATTGCAACAACAGTTGCTACAGCAAACTTCGCAAGCGCAACAACAATCGCAGCAACAATCGGCGCAGAAACAACAGCCTCAGCAGCAACAACAAGCGAATACGAATCCACAAACACAGAAAAGTCACAGTATTACGAATGTTCACCAAAAGGTTGCAACGATCGCCGCGACCATCCCCAATAACCAACGAACTCAGGTAGTTAACTCTAAGATACAACAACAACAAATGGTCATGAGAGTAGGTGTGACGAAGAATCAAGCGCAAAATTTACAGCAGAGCAACTTGAAAAGTAGTGTACCTCAGAAAATTGCGAATACCGTAAAAACTTCGAACTCGCAGAACGTCGTGCAACAGTCGTTGCATAGAAATGCGAATGCGCAGCCAGTGAAAATAATTCAGCAACAACAGAACGTTATAGGGCCGCAGAATGCTCAAAAACAGCCTGGATGCATCAAAACGATACCTGCTCAAAAACCAGCTCAAAGGAATCACACGCAAAAAGTAGCCGGTATTAAGACCTCTCTAAATACAAACGTAGCTGCGGTGAAAGGTCAAGGTCCTGCAACTACGATCGCACAAAAGGCAAGCATCAAAACCTTGCTTCCTCAACAGACTGTTGCCACGAATATCCTAATGCATAAAAATCAACCAATTAAAATACAGCAGCAAGCTATACAACAAAAACAACTTATTACAACGTCACAGTTTTCCCAGCAAGTTAGACAACAATCTGGACAAGTAAAGACGTTACTGCCAGTAACTAGCATGGAAACTCGCAAAGATGTTGAGAACAAGTTAGTGTTTATTTCTGTCACTTATATATTCGTTGATCTTTTATTTTACCCCGTGAGCACATTCTATATCAATTGAATAATTAAATTTATTATTTTTCTAGAATTGAACCCGAGTTGCGCGAATCTAAAGAAGACGAACGTCAGCAGCGTCCTATAACTCCAGTTATAAGAATACCTCCGCCTTACGAGGTAACATATATATCGTAGTAAACATAACGCGAAGTTTAATAACGAATCTTCAGTGCCATTTTTGCAGTGTACACTGTTGCATTTTGTAGTCTGTATAGTTGTTCCTAGAACACGTAATTCTTGATTATAGTGTCTTCAGTACGTCCTACAGGATCACAATTATGGGGCACCACCACCACGAACACCGTCACCTCCGTCACCCCCATCTCACGCAAAACAACCTATCAACGGTGCCGGAAGTTCGTCTACGACTTCTCAGCATCCTTACATTTATGGAAAAGGTACGAAGTCCTACTAGCTACTCGATTAGACTCGCAATAACAATGAAAGCCGTGTATTTTTCATGCGACATTGTGTTACTCATCATAGTTGTTAGTGGCGCTAATATGGACGACGATGCAGCCAGTGCTATCAGTAGCGAAATAGGCAGAGACGCAGAACTGGAAGGCGAAGAAACCGAAACTGCTCCCGAGGGTGAAGGGGATGATGAAGACAGTGTTACTAGATGCATATGGTAATTATTTGAATTAAAAAGAATATATTAATATATTTATATATTGTATATTATATTATATATTCATATTTAAAAATTTGTCCATTTCTAGCGATTTTGAACATGATGACGGATACATGATCTGCTGTGATCGTTGTTTGTAAGTTTTCGTTGTGATATCTAAGATATTTGATGGAATTCAGCTTAGTGCGCTGCCATAACAAGTGTAAATTTTTCATTTTAGAGTTTGGCAACACGTTGATTGCATGGGTATAGATCGTTCTAACATTCCTGACGAATACCTCTGTGAGATTTGTCGACCGCGACGAGTAGATAGGCAAAGAGCTCGTGCTTTGCAAATGCGTAAACGCGAGGAATTGTTAAATTCAGATACATCATCCGATGCATCGTCCACCAGTTCGGCAGATACTGACGTCGGAGTCAGTACGATCCCCAAGAAACGAACTTTGCAACAGCAAATTCCTCGACGAAAATCCGAACCACCGCAAGTAAGACGATTGAACAACAATAACAACAACAATAATAATAACGTCGCGAAAAGGCAGAGGAGAGATTCTCATCCGAGACAATCCAGTGCTGTTCGTAAAAAAGAAGCTACAAAGCGAGGCCCGGGTAAACGCAAAGCTAAACGGAGAATGAGTTTGGAAGATAAAGAAGAGGAAACTCAAGATACGTGGAGCTCCAACGTCACGCCACTAAGGCAGTGGATCGAACGTTACGAGGAAGCAGTGACAAATCACTATAGTCCAGAATTACGAGCCAGGATATCATCTATCAAAGTAAATGGTACACACAGCGATTTGAGACAGAGTAACATGAATGTCATTGCCACCGGAAAGTGTAGGCTCAACGTACATAGTAACAACGTTAGGGTAAGTATTTTTTCAGACGAGAACAATTATTTTTTAATTAAAATAAGTATCTCGAAAAATTTTTTACTCTTCTTATATAGTTTCTGGTAGCAACGATGTATCTCCCACCAAACACACCGGTCGTTGAATTACGAGGAAAGTATATGTTAAGTACGCAACATCGACCGTCCTATCCTCAAGGAAGGCATCATACCCAGAGGCCCGGACCCTTTGTATTCTTTTATCGATTACCACGAGACGGAACAGAAGTCTGTGTAGACACAAGAACGTATGGAAACGATGCTAGATTTGTGCGACGTAGTTGTAAACCTAACGCGGAAGTGAAACATTGTATAGAAAAAGGAACGTTACATTTGTATATTGTGACTACTAGTGCGATTGAGAAAAATGCCGAAATTACGATCAGACACGAACAACATGATCTCTTGCTATCGCCTAATCCAAATGGCCCCATGATGCCCATCGTCTGTGCGTGTAATAACCCAAGGGAATGTCAAATAGTGTCTCTAAATCAGTTGAATAGAAGAGGAAGCAACGGAGCATTGGCTGAGAATGCAGATGGCCGAGAGCGGAGACGAAGGGGTAGACGAAACACAATTTGCGAGGACAGCGATTCCTCGACCGTGATATCCAATAATACTGTTATCACGCAACCTACTCCACCGCCGACGACAGTGTCATCATCGGTATCCGCGCCACCAAGAAGGACAGTTACAACCACCGTTGCAAATACGGTGCGTCAAATACCTAAAGAGGAACCGCTGACGTTAGTGCAACAGCCGCAAACTTCTCCGAATTTAAGTCAACCAATAGTGCCAGAGACTAAGAAAGACAAGAAGAAGATGACCAGAGAAGAGAGAAAGATGGAGGCTATTATGAAAGCTTTCGAGAGGCTCGAGAAAGCGGAACAAAGGAAACAAGAAGTTCAAGCACGAAATGCGCAGCGGAAGGAGTCTGGTGGTACGCATAGCGATAACGAAGATAGTCATAGCGTCACGATACAAACGAAGCAAAAACATCAAAATTCCGATAGACCTTTAAGGAGGAAAAGAAGAAAGGGTAGAGCAAGGACTACTAGTACTTCTCAATCGCAAAGTAGCAGTCGAAGAACCAGATTGAATTCCGCGGACTCGGACGAATCGTCTGGAGAAGAAAGCAATTCGATGCAATCGCCACCTTTGTTGAGCCAAAATCATTCGCAAAGTCGAGATGCTCCTTATCACCTGCATACTCCTGCCAAAAGTACGAACGAGAGCGTGGCTACAGCTGCTCATCAAGGAATACCAACAGCTGCTGGTTTACTGTTGGCTTTAGCAAATTCTAACGCACCTGGACCGAGTTCGCCTCCTTTGCAACAACCAACGCCAGTTAAAAGTCCGACCTGTGACAGCGGTGCAAGCAGCAGCTCCCAAAGTTCAACTCCATCCACTCCTTTATCTTCGGCTTGCTTATTAGTCGCAGCAGCGGTTGGTCCTCTAGCTCCTGGCTTCAAATTTCCGAAAACCAAGAAAGTTCTAATGAATGAATGGTTAAAAGAGTCACCCGATCCACCGCAAAGCAATATATCTCAGATATCACCGTTACCAGCATTGCCACCGGCTTCTGCGACGAATTCGATAAATCCTCTTTGCAGGTCTTCGGATTTTTCTTTGCCGACGGACTCATCTGCAGAATTCTTAACGCAGAGTTATGCAGCCAAAAGTTTAGCTACTCTTGTGCAGGCGGCTAATTCGGTATCTGGAATATGCGATTCGCCGCCACAACGCAAACAACAGGCAATCAGTGGAAATACGATTTGCCCTGTGTCTACGGGATCTGCCAAGAAAAGATGGTTACGTCAAGCTATTTCTG
The DNA here is from genome assembly GCA_014737525.1 of Bombus difficillimus. NCBI lineage: Eukaryota > Metazoa > Arthropoda > Insecta > Hymenoptera > Apidae > Bombus > Bombus difficillimus. The sequence goes on from JACXIT010000129.1 coordinate 451,997, forward strand.
AAGAATGTGATTCACCAAATAGTCGACCGGATAGTCCGCCGGCCAGTGAAATGGTAGCTCCGCCGAAGAAAAGAAGAATAGCTAGAGAAAGTTTATCATCAGACAATTACACTCCACCCACTACACCTACTATGTTAGTCCCTGAGTCCACTCCGAATAATAGATCTTTGGGTCCTGTTGAAGTGAGTTGCTGTTTGATTGTATGTTGAAATGTTTTTTTGTAAATTAATAGGAAGTTGATTTTTTAATCAAACCATTTTTTTCAGGACGATTTCATCGAGCATCTACAATCCTCGTTGGTTGATCAGAATGAAGAAGGTCACACGACAACAGAATCTGTAAAGCAAGAGATTGTCTCACACGAACACGCGAATTCAAACGAGGTCGTACGACAAAAACTTTCGATAGATATTCCACAGGATTTTCATCTCAAAACTGTAAAATCCGAGAAACATTTAGTGATAGACACTTCGATAATGAAAGAAGAGAACATCGGGATGAAGAAAGAAGAGAGAGATGAAATGGATTGTGACACTTACATGCACTTGGAGTCAAAATCTTTTATCAAGAATGAATTTCGATCTGTTAAAAACGAACTGGTTGGCCATCAGAAAAATAAGAGCAAAAAGGAATATATTATAAAGAAAGAGGAGAATTTGGATATGGAGAAAGGTACCGTCGAGATAGTCGATCAAAACGAAGGAGACACAGAAATGGAAGATTTCAGCTCTCCGATCGCTGTTATGGAATCGGATGCAATTCTGAAGGAACGCGTGGCTGAGATGAAACTGGAATTCGGAGGTAGTATAAGTGAGATGGTTAAAGTTGAAGATGATAAGTATGATGATGATAAAAGATCCGAAGACGCGAAGTGCGAAATGAAATCTGACGACAATATGTCGATCGACGAATTTGACGTTGAAGCTCAAATGAAGAAAATTACTGGGGACGATGGAAATGATTATAAGGAAAAAGTAGACACTAGTTCGGAGAAGGACAAAAGCATGGATGGGATTGAGGGTTTGATGGAGAGCTCCAAAGAAGATTCCGAATCTGAGGATAAAGAAATAGATGATGTGAAATACGAGTCGCCATCGTTCAAATCATTCAATTTAAATCATGAGGAAAAGTTATTCAAAGAATTCGGAAGCAAATCCGAATCAGAATGTATCATTGAGAATAGCATTAAAGAAATCGAACAGAGCCAGGAATCTCAGAAAATTGAACAGCCGTCCGCGTTCGTTACTTCATCCGAAGAATCCATTTTTGAGTCTGTGTCTTCCAACATGGACACAGAATCTATCACAGAACCACCAAAGAGTTTTCATTCCATTCCACCATTAAGTGAACGAATTCGTAAAAAGACAGAAGCAACAAGTGCTCCAAAAAGCCAATTGAATTTTGAAGCAGCTATTATCGAGTCTACCATTGATATGGAGACGGAAGATGAATCGAAAAATGGTGAACAAAAGTCTATGCTCTCGACGGCGTTAAGGGAATTACTGGAAGCTAAGTTGGATGATCTAACAAACGAGAGCGCTAAAGAAGAAGTGATCGAAGAAAATAATACACCATACATCGAGCCAAAGTCTGAAACTTCTGAGCAGATTATAGAGATACAAGAGTGTACAACAAAACCAACTCCTCAAAATGTTCACAATGAAGAAACTCCAGTAAAAGAGGAGGAACCTCCGCCTAAGGAAATCAAACGATTAAAGGACCCGAGAACTGTCGTTCCAAATAGTATGCCAGCTCCTGCATTTAAACCCGAAACAATCCCTCCTGTTAAACGAAAGGTTAGAATAACTATAGAATAAAATTTCTACTTCGAAGTTATTCTACCATGTGTTTCTTGTTTATTCAAAAGTAATTTGCTGTTCTAGTTGTCCATATCAGAATACCGTAAACGCAAACAGCAATCATCTGGCACGCCTCCAGAACCTGAACCGTCAAGTGATGCTTCTACAACAGATAAGGGAGGAGCTAGAGGTAGATCAGACAGTGCGAGCAGTGGAACTTCGTCGCTCAGTTCCGATGAGGAAGGTTCCAAAATCTCATTATCTCTTGATGTACCGACCTTAACCGCATTACCGCTTTTCACAAACGCGGAAGGCGAGGAAAAAAAAGGTTAATATAGAGGATACTAACAGGTTTAAGGTTGAGATAATAACAATAGGTTTAAGCGTCAAAGATTATAAACTACTTTGTTAAAACATTTTACACTCTTATAGGTGGTGAGGAAGGGACAATTGGTTGGTCTGCCGCGCCAACTTTAGTCGAACGTCAAAGAGAAAATCTTACAGAAAGATTGAAACGAGAATTTGGATTGTTCCTTAGCGACGACGAAGAGGAAAGAGCTCGCAAACATGGTAAATATTACTATTCTCTTTTGCCATTTCATTACTTTTTACATGACTGTAAATCGTTACAGGTTTAACGGCAGAGGCAATACTGAAAGCGCGTAAAACATCTCCGCCTCATCCTACTGTATCAAATACTCCACCAGGTTACCCGGTACCTCAATTGCCTCCTCAACCCTATATACCTCCTCCAGGATCTGCATCCATCCATTATTCTCAGTTCCAAGCTAAACCTTGTCCCGTTCAGTATCCAAACTTCACAGTTCCACAGAATTCTTCGCAACAAGTCTATTCGAACGCTACACCTCAGACATCTGCGAATAAACAGCCGCAACAATTCTTAGTACCCCAAGCGTCTCAAGCACCACCAGGCTCAAATCCGTATCCTCCCCAGTTTATTCCGCCGTCTACCACAGCAGTATCGATCTCTAAGTACACGCCTGTTACACCGCCACCTGGAAATCAAATGTATCCTGCATCTGGCCAATCACAGAAACAGTTTTATAATCACCCGGCACCAAGGTCTTAACCTACATAAAAGGTAGCGCTGTCGAAAAGTTTTTAGCTGGAAAAATTTTTATTAGACTTCGTCGGATCGCGAGTTAATTTGTCGATTGGTTTCGAACAAAAGCGAAACTCGCAGCTGGTCGCTTAATTCCATTAGATTAAAGTGTTAAGTTATCCTCCCTGGCCTGAGAAAAGGGAAGGGGGTGAAACAAGATATCTTGAGTGGAACAGAATATAATTTCACAATCTCTTCTATTTAACGTCATTCGTGTTCTAGCAAAAGGGTATTTAGATTATATGATAAGATGATGATTCGCGCACGCAACTGACAGTAAATCAGAAGAGATTCGTGATACCAGGTGCTACACTGTTCTCTCTTGTATTAAAAACGTTTATGTGCGTACATCGTTGACTGCGAAAGGAGAAACAAGGAATATTAATACTACTGATGGTTTCGGAGACGCACTCGATGGAATTCGCGTGGCCTAAAGTGATAATTAAGTATTTTAAACAAAAAAAAAAAAAGAAAAAAAAAAGACCGAAAGGAATGAAAGAAAATAAAACGTAGTGCTCTCACGCATTATACGACCGTGTTTAAGGAAACTACTGGCATCTAAGCATTATGGCCAAAAGTGTATCGTACGCCGCGTACACTTTTTATATCGGAGAAGTGGTGCCCTAAAAAACGTTTATATATAGCACTAGTCCAATTGTGGCGAAATTGTAACAAAGCTGAAATTAATCCGAATGATAATCGTGATATTCGGAGCCCACATCTGACAGTTATATATATTATATATGTATACACACATACACAAAAACAGATACACAAAATGTGCATACCAATATTATACGATTTTTCTGTAAATATCATTTGCACATATGCATAATATAATGGTATCAAAATGTACATTTAAGTTAAAGATCGAGGGAGAGATACAGAAAAAATTCAAACACTGTGCTGTGAGTTGCAATTCTTATTTTTATTTTCATGTTTTATTTTTTCTTTTCTTCTTTCTTTCTTTTTCTTTTTTTCTTCTTTTTTCTTCTTTTTTTCTTTTTTCTTTTTTTTTCATGTTTTTAATAGAAAGAACAAAAAAGAAAAGAGTATCAGCATGATCGGAATTTTAGGAAAAATAAATAATAAATTCAAGTGGTGATATCACTGTACAGTGCCAGGTTTATTATCGGACAATTGGAATTTTCGCTTTTTGATTCCATTGTTACAATAATGTCGATTCTATGGGAAGCAAACAGGCCTGTTTAGAGTAAAATTGTACAGGCCCTAGACTGAATGTTCCCACGTATCGATTTCGTCACTGTGTACCTCCTGTTAAGAGTCTGACACCTCTTTTCTTTTAAGAATTGTTCTTTTGCGCTCAAATTTTCTAATTTCTCTTCGTTGTTTTTCCATAACACGATCGACAGTACAACATATCTTTAGTTGATACTGAGAGGCGTCTCCGCGACAAATATCTTTTATTTGACGATCCGTGGAAATCCTGAAACTGAACATTCATTCTGAAGTACAAAGCTCTTTAAGAGGCGATATAGAGAAAGAATGTATAAAAGAGAGAAAGAGTGGGAGAGAAAGAGAGAGGGAGAGAGAGAGAGAGAGAGAGAGAGAGAGAGAGAGAGAGGAAGAGAATATAAGCTGCAGTAAGAAAAAAGAAATTAGTATGACAGGAGAATCGTAAGCTATTTTTTGTAAAAGAAAAAGTGAGGAAACGAATTAACGAATACATAGGTAGAGTGCATCTTTTTCGTTCCCGAAATTTGTAAATTGTTCTAGTTGTTCTATACGCGTATTAAAAAAAATATCTAATTTTTCGTTTTTCTAAAAGTTTATTTATTTGTGTTGTAAATGTATTTTCGTTATTTTTCTCTTTTTTTCCTTCTTAGTCCGGTGATCATTAATTTTGTTGTATTTTTATTTGACGAATGTAAATGGTACATTTGATTAAGGACAATTCTCCCAGTGTACACAGCGGTGTAATTTAAGATTAGCGTGTTGTACAAAGATTTCATATCGGAATTCTCGCGTATTTGTCGTGTGTACATATATATATATTAAATGCGTTAATTAATTACGATTTCTTATTGGGAGTTCCTCGTTGTAATATGAGTTATAACTGTCCGGCTTTTGTATATTTCGCAGATTTTAGACTCATGGTTAACATTCTACCCAAAAGAAATACACACAACGAATTACTTTTCTCGGTCGAAGGGAAAATTTCTAGCTGAAAAGAGTTTAAACTTTGCTGAATCTGAAGGCCATAAATATTTCTTACTTTCCGCTGAACTTTTCCCATGTGCAACAACAATTATAAACATCATAGGATATAAGAAGCAATTATCGAATCAAACATTAAACACAGTACTAGAGAAAGAAAAGCATTTTGGTCGATATACTTGATGTCTAAAGAACTGACTTAGAAAACTTTTCGAGGTACTAAATTTTACTTATTCCCACAGACAAAGAAAAATAAAGTATTTTCTAATAACGAAGAAGTGATAAATTATGTACAATTTAATATTTCGATAACAACGTTTCGGATAAATGAAAAATATATTTAATACGTATACATATAGTTCCTCGAAGAGTTTTCACGAGCCAACAGATCGATCTGTTTATCACTTTTTTATGTATTCATTCAGTTTCAAACGAATAGTCAAAAAGTGATCACAATTGGTAAATTTATGTAGTTACAAAAAATGCGAGGTTTTAGCAAACGACAAAGCCACGTTTTACTGTTGTAACATGCTTAAAACACAAATTTTTAAACACGACATTAAAGTTTAGAGAGATCTGTAACTAGGGAATAAGATATTAAAAAAAAAAAAAAAAAAAAAAAAAAAAAAAAAAAAAAAAAAAAAAAAAAAAAAAAAAAAAAAAAAAAAATGGAATACAGAAGAATGAATTTTACTGAAATCCCACTGCATTCTATGGATTTCGCTAGTAATAGAAAAAATATAAAACTACAGTGTATCGAGTTCTTCAACTACTTACTGTTTAACTTGTGTTTATTTGACCGCAGATTTTATTAAAAAGAAGAAAACAAAAGAGAAGGAGCATAAACAAAATAATAACATGGAAAAACACTTGCAATTGGAGAAAAAAGGCTATGGGGAGAGCTAAACGAGCGATATTTTTGGCATTTGGTATTCCTTTATACTTTAGCCGATATTTTGTAATAAACATGTATACTAGTGTAAGTTACTTGTGTTAACCAGGTGCAAATGTGAGATAAGGGTGTGTATAGCTTTATGTTCATCACCTGGTTGGCAGTACTGTGAAACTTGTACATACTTTTGTAAGATAAATTTAAGTATGAACGTCTCCTTTGAGATCTTTCGAAAGAAAAAAGGAAACATCTATTAAGGAACGAGTGGAAAAAGCCATGTAAAACAGAGTACGGCAATTGAAAGGAAAAGTAACAAAAAAACGGAAGAATGGTAATGAAATTGCTTTTTGCGATTACACATACGTTCAGCTTTGTAATGTATTCTATTCGTTGTATAATTCTCTCTCTGATTGCTCTAACCTATCTGTATAATGGACATTCTGATAAAGTGACAAAGGCGTTCTGTTGCTACATATAAAGATATAAGTAAGCCGTGTTATAGAGATGAGAAGACAAAAAACTTAGTAAAAAACTCGTTAGTACAATAGTTTCAATGTTGTAAATAAAACAGATCAGTAGTGATTATTATTATTATTATTATTATTATTATTATAATATTATTATTATATGTACATATATATATATATATATACATACACATATATATATATACATATATATATAAAAGAGAAAATTCGTCTCTATAATTATACCTGAACACATAATTTTTTTATTTGCAATTCATTGTTACATGTATGTGCCTAGTTATTAGCCACGTTGCAGTATATTCTACATTGTATAATAATTTAATTCGTACTATCGATTATTGGATGTAACAAGCTCTCCGATATCAACCTCTATATGAATATAATATTATGGCGTAACGTGTAAAGAGCTCATATTTAGGCATACATGAAATTTAATAAATCGGAATACATTTTACGAATTAACAAGTCTTAACGATCTCTTTCCATGTGTATCAACCTTGATCTCTCGTATCCTCTCTCGTATCCACGTGTATTCAAAGTTTGTTTTTCGGTCATCATCTTTATTTATTTGATCCGTTATCTGATAATGAAATCAACCGTCGTATACGTACAGTGGCTCACGAAAATACTAGAATATATAGAACTAGAATTATTATAGAAAATTTTGATGAGTATATTATGTTCATTACACGGAACTTTCGGAAATTTCATAAGCATTATCATGAGACATGACTATCGTATTTATAACAATAAAATTTAAAACCAATTCGAAAATGTACTTAGAAGTTACAAGACATCTATTGCATCTATCTATAAACTTAATGAAATATTATTATACAGTATGAATAGCAGTCTTAAATATATAAATAGTGTTAAAGATCGTCTCATTACATATTCTGGCTTATTAATATAGCGAATTGTATGCTTGATTTATATAGTGTAATGTATGCTTCCAATAAATAGTTCGATCCGTTTCAAATTTAACCAATATAATTAATAACGATAATAACGTTATAATAATATAATAATGAAATTTCAAAATGTTTTGTAAAATATATAGGTAAAAAGTTTCTAGAAGTATTCGAATACTTTGGTGAGCTACTGTACATGTACATTACATAAGTATTTGGACACTTCCAGATTATTACAAACATATAAAAAATACGTCAAATAAAGCTCTGTAATCTAATCTTTGTCTCTGATTTTATTTCAGGCAGCTATATACGATTTAGTAGATATTGATAAAAAAAATAATTTATATTAATTGACATAAACAAGAAAGCAATAATTAAATGTGGATGAAAATTGCTTTTACGAAAACACCTAAAGTAATTGACTTTAAGCGTATCTATTCAATGTTGACATGTTAAAATAATTGGAATACAAATGTGTTTCCAACCGCATTCTAAAATTCTATAGATTTTAAAAAGTGTCGGCTATTTATTAGAGATAAATATGAAATGTGATTGATACAAGTATATTCCTTGATTCAGTTTTAATTTAGTAGAACATTTGATCCCATTTACGCCACGAAGTAAAGAATTAATAGTAAAGAAAAATTCTTCTACCGTAATATTCCAAATATAGTAAAAATATCAATGTCCTGATTCAATTGTACCGAGTGTCCAAATTTCTTATATACGATATTGTACATCAACTGTTGTCGGGTGGTTTATCGCAAAAACTTTCCGTACAGAAAGGACGTACTCATTGATCAAACAAAGTATTTTCGTTTTCTAATCTTATCTAGTTTTTCAAAGAAACGCTTGCGAACCCGCCATTCCTGTCCACGCGTTTCGATTGATCGAGCTTTGCCTACGTCACTAGTGATAATCAACGGCAATTGGCCGAGACAAGCGGCAGGCGTCTGCTATGAGTGCTAGGCATGACAGTCGACTAAGCGGCATCCGACGCGACGATCAGCAGACGGCACAATGTCTTCGTCCTCGCAAGCTCAGCTGAACGCAACAGCTGTAGAGAATTTTCGCGAATATTTGCGGATACCTTCTGTCCAACCGAACATCGATTACGGTAAGCAATTTTACATATTCGACCTCTAATTGTATTTTCCTGATTTATTTGCCACGATAAACAACGCGAATACTCTTTCAATCAACACGCGTGTACCTTTAAGCACGTACGGTCATGTAAAAATTATGCACGCATATTGTGTACCGGAATACGGACTCCGTCATTTCCTTGTTAAATAAATTACGCATTTCTGATGTACTACAGAATTTCTAGGTTTGCATGTTAAATCCTTCACGTTAATTCACGATGCTCGCACGTTTTCACATGGGGACAGAACGGATCTGCCAGTTAGCCCAACCAACCCAACTTCGAAGCGTCGGAGACGCTATCCAGCCATTGCATGCCCCACCCTGTGTGGAATGTTATTTCTATCTCTGTATCTTTTTATCCAACTGACGGTGTGCCTCTAGACCTTTTGTAAAATCATCTTCGAACTTCTGTTTTACTTTCCGACAAAAATTTGAAATTTAGCTTGCCTGAATTTGGCTTGGATATGATCATTACGCAAGTACGATTCGTGACTGACCTAAATTACACGTAATTAGAAATTCTTTTTAATTCTCGTATTGCATTGTTTGTTTTTTATGTCTGTTCAATCTAATTCAGTTTACCGACGATAACGAATCGTCAGAACGATGATTGCGCTGTAAATATTGGATTTTATAATTTATCAAAGCAGTTACGTCAAGAGTAATTAACTGTTTGTATCTTCGCAAATCTTTTCGTAAGAAATGTCGATAATAGCGAAAGATAAGATAATTTTGTTTATTATAAACAAAATAAGATAACCGATATGTAAAAGAATTTCAGAAATTCTTGTTCCAGTTTTAAATAATAGGATGATTTGATATCTTTGTGTTAAATATAGATATATGATATTAATTAATTGATACTAATTCAAATCTTTCATTTCGCAGATGATTGTGTTACATTCCTTCGGAAACAAGCAGAATCTCTCAATTTACCTATTAAAGTGTATCATGTCCAGGCGAATAAACCAATTGTTGTCATAACGTGGATAGGAACAGAACCAGCAAAACCAGCTATTCTATTAAATAGTCACATGGATGTTGTACCTGTATTTGAAGTACGTATGATAACGTGAATGTGTTAATTTTTAATTTCTCAGAATTCTGTTATTTCATTCGTATGGTCTGCAAAGCGATTGACTTTTGTTTGGTATTTTATAAGTACACAAGTATTTTCGCTACCAAACCTTTCATTACAACAAAGTGATTTTCGGTCTATCTTATGGTATGAAAAACATATTGATATGGTATGAGAAACGTATTGAAAAAGTTGTAAACATCAGTGCATCAACCTTGAGGAAACATATGCTGGTACAGTGAACTAATACCAGACCTGAGAAATTAATATTAAAGAAAGAACGTAAATGAATAAAATATAATTAACAAATAAAACTTTTCAGGATAAATGGACCTATGCACCTTTTAGTGCTCATATGGATGAAAAAGGAAACATTTATGCTCGTGGTAGTCAGGACATGAAATGTGTTGGAATTCAATATTTAGAAGCAATTCGTCGTTTAAAACTTGCTAAACAACATTTTAAGAGAACAATCCATATCTCCTTTGTACCTGATGAAGAAATAGGAGGAGAACTTGGCATGAAAGATTTTGTACGTACCAAGGACTTCAAAGAGTTAAATATTGGTTTCTCTCTGGATGAAGGTGTAGCTTCGCCCGAAGAATATTTTTATATGTTTTATGGTGAAAGAGCAATTTGGCATGTCGAAGTAGAATGTAAGGGTACTCCCGGTCATGGATCCATTTTACATGATAATACAGCTGGTGAAAAAATAAGAGTTATAATTGATCGTTTTATGGACTACAGAGCTCAGGAGAAAGAAAAGTTGAAAGATCCAAAAGTACAGCTTGGCGATGTTACAACCATAAACTTAACGCAACTGAAGGTATATAGTTTTTGGGGATTTATTGCTTGGCTTATATTTTATCATTCACATTATAATTTTATTTATTCATGCTTTTATCTTATATTTTGAAGAAGCATAATTAATTTGTGTTTTAAATATTACATGTCTGCGCGTTTAGGAAAATATTACACAGTGAGTCAGTTTTTTAAATTTTGATGTTTAAAAACAACGAAGTAGAATATTCCGTGTTGTACTAATAATGGAAAAATATAATTTGTTTCAGGGTGGCGTGCAAACAAACGTAGTACCTACTTCGTTAACGGCAATTTTTGATATTCGAATTGAGCCTTCCGTCGATCACACCGAGTTCGAAGCTATGATCAAAAGATGGTGTGAGGAAGCTGGTGCCGATGTTACGTATTCGTTCGAACAAAAAGATCCCAAGATCGAGAACACAAAGTTAGACGATTCTAATCCCTTCTGGATCGCTTTTAAAAAAGCTTGTGACGATCTTAAAATAAAGTTGCAAATAGGAATCTTTCCAGGCGGAACAGACAGTCGCTATATAAGACAGGTAAATATCCCTTCTATTAACTTTTTATTGATATAAAACGGTAAACGATATTCTGCCAACTTTCAGTGATGTAAAACGATAAACAAATTTTTAAAAGTCTGTTTTCTACCTCAGGTTGGAATACCTTCCATTGGTTTTTCACCCATGAATAAAACGAAAATACTTCTTCACGATCACGATGAATATCTGAACAAAGATATATTCTTAAAGGGCATTGATATATATATGAAAATAATACCAGCAGTAGCAAATATCTAACCAGATGATATTAAGTCTCTAACATCACACGCTTTTTAAAATTGTGTACCTTTATTTCAAATACCAAAGTCAAAAATTAAGATTAATAATAGGAGTTAAGAAGAAATGCAGAAGTTTACTAACGTTCCTGAATGAACGAAACATAGTGCAATAATTCATAAAGATTTAGAAAGTTATATATGTTTCAAATATTTATAATTGTTACAAAAATATGTTTTTATTATTATCAAGTTGTTATTAATTGAAAGATTTATAGAAAGCCATAACTGTCTAGTGGAAGTAAATGTATTAACACGCAGTTGGTCTCAATAATTAAGGAATAAGTTGGAACAAGACTGAGAGAATGTAGAAAAACAAACAAGTGGTTTAGAAACGAAGTGCGTCGTTGAAGAGTAACGAAAAGAAGGTCTCATCGAGAGGAATAAAACGCAACAGTCAAATCATTCTGAATCAGGTATTGGGAAATGCATTTATCAATTTCTCTAGTGAACTAACTGAAATCAGAATATGTTATTCAGTGTACGAGAACAATCGATACTATTTTTTTAAGTACAAGTTATGTTGTAAAAGATCAAGTACCATACTAAAAAACAATGAATATGTTTTATTTTTGACTGTATAATTGTACGTAGCAGCATTTGAGACCATAGGATTTAATGTTCCTTATTATCTGCAAAGCGTAGAATTGCTGAAAAAAGTTTTATATACATATATTATGTATACATAATGCACATATATACATAAATGTTTAAATAATTAAATATATTTTATATAAACCATGACAAAAACTATGTCTATGGTAATTATATATTTTTATGCACAATACAACAAATATATTTCTTCTTTTTCTTCTGCGCTTTATATCACATTGACTGCGAGATCATTAACGACTGTCAAATATATGTATTTATTTAAAAAAAATAGATATAACAAAGCTATTGATCTCGATGGGCTAAAGAATTAATATTTTGCCCAAAATTCTGCAACAAATTAATCATATTGATACACGTTAGTGTTATATTTAATTCGACACAGTGCGTAAAAATCTGTTTCACAGGGTAACGTTGACTTATGTTTTTCCACATAAAGTCGATAAATATGTATGCATGTGTGTATATTCCCGCCATTATTGCTGTGGTTCATTCTTGACGGGACTGCCGCGCTCCCCTCCCAATTAGAACGATGGACTCGTCCAATGTTTTCGATTTACTGTCACGAATGATTTTCGCGTTTCCAGCATAGATTGTAAAATATTTTACATTTAGGGAATGGTAAAAAATATTAAGATTTTTTTAAATCACACATGAAATTAAAACATATCGAAATATAACGAAAGTGAATGATTTTCTGTGCATTGTTTGGATTCGGCCATTTTGAAGTGGGGAAGGTAAGGGAGAAGACGTACAATTGTTGCCATTCTTAACGCGGATACTGCAGTGTCTATTGATTGATTGCCGATTTAACGAATAATTATTAGTAAAAAAATTATTACATTTAATAGAGATAATAATTCTGTAAAAAAAAATAGAAAAGAAAATTCCCTGGTGCGTATCCCTTTGTCAGCCATGTGCATAAGTACATCGTTTAAAATGTCCTCGCAACCCGTAGGGAACAGCCAATAAGGAGAGGGCGGCAAAGCCACGTGACTGCGGCCGGCCAATCGTCAGGACGAGATTTGAAATCGTGCGTGGTCTTTGTTCACGAGCCTCCCGTCAACGTTACTTCAGTTCCGTAAAGGGGGTCTTGTGTCGGTGTCCGTTTATACATGGTCGCTGCCAAAAATCGCATAATTCTCTTGTAAATATATGTGTGAAAGTGGTGCTTGCCCGCGAGGACGACGTGCTTTAAGGATTGTCAAACACACGGTAGGTCTAGTTACGCTTTATTTACGTGCCGTTCACGCAAGCCTCAACGAAAAATTATGAAAAAATATTTCGTCTTAGCCGGCCCGCCGAGCCATCCTAGCTTTCGAGTGTCAAGGTACAAGGGGGCAGTCATGATGCTTTCAACTCTAATTTTTTTTTTCTACCTCTCTTCCTGCACAGAGTTTATTGAGTATTACGATACATCTATGTTTACGTTCGTGTTTGCACACGACTGTTAATAGCAGCGGATTAATCTGTCAGTAATTGAGCGGTTCGACGATATTTTTCTTCTTTTTTGCCCCTGCGCGTTGCCGGTATTTTTAGACCGCTTGGACACGATAAATTCACGATCGGCCACGAGATTCATACATTTGCCGCGCTCCGTCGATTCGATAGCGTAGGCGGCCGTGAGCACATCACCATAGCAATTATTTATCAAGCGTACAACGCTTCGTAAAAAATAAACAATCGGTTGGCTGGCTCGTGTGTCAAATCGAACTGAATGAGCGATTCATCGTAAGCAGAATGGACCTCGACGTAACTTTCGGCGGGAAGAGAGTGAGTGCATTACCGGGAAACCTCACTGATATAACATGTATTTCCGGTGATGAAAGCCATTGTTTTGCCGCTCAATGCACTCCGTGCAATGTCACGTTTGCACTCGTACGACGAATCGTCATTTTGATTCGGGGTCGTGTTCGCTAGCGACGAGAGAGGGAATAATTATTGTGCACAAAAATTATTTTCATACTAGTATTTTCTTCTTTTTAATAAATCATTTTTAACGAAAAGAATTAATTTGTAAGTAATTTACGATATTCGTGTCCACATAAATTATGGATTTCTAATTGCACATCAAATTAAAATATTATACCGCTTACTGCTTTAATCGACGTTTGCATGTTGCACAATGTCGTTTTACGTATGTGTCATCAAAAAAGAATTACTACCAAAGATGGCGAAAGATTAACAAATTAAGCGATTTACACAGTGTTTATCGAGACTTATTGATTCGTGGTTAAAAAGCTTATTATAACGGAGTTATTTTTTTTTTTTTATTAACGTTGGTTGCAGTCTACGCTTAAAATAATTAACGAAGCTAGCCGAAAGTTTCCCTCGACTTGGCGGCAAGTAATCAATAACAGGAGTAGCAATTAAAAGCCCTCGTTTTCAATTGGGATTAGAAGGATCTATGGGAAATAATCTATTGATTTTAAAGCAAAAAGGATTTACACGATGTTATTAAGAATGTACAATGAACTAATTGTATTGTTAGTAAATGTTCGTAACGATATATTATTCGTAGAAGATTTATTGGTTTTTGTGGAATCGCAGTCTTAGAAAAGGAGATTTTTTGAAAATATTGCGAATAACGAGTAGTAGGGAGAGCCCCTCGAGCACTTTCAAGCCTCACCGCCACGAAAGCTATTGACCGTGGGAACCTTCTCGGAACTCTACCCCTCGCCATATGCCCACCGCAGGAAATATCCTACAGGCTCGACCGAAATTTACCTCGCCATGTTTCGTGTTCACGAGTTATTATTTGTCACTGAAAAGAGTTTCCTGGCTCGCGTCAATACATTTTTTTCATTTAGTATTTTCTCTTTTGCGTTGCGCTAAAGAAAAGTTGCTTCTTGACAATTGAACCGATGCCATGACCGTGTGCTGCCCGTTTTCATGCTCTTTCCTTTCTTTTCCTTTTTCCTTTCATTATCAATATGCTTCGAACAAATGTAATCGTTTTACGAATCAAAAGTACAATTACGCTTATTTTAATTTATTATTTTATTTTCTAATACATGTAGCGAAACAAGCATTTTTACAAACTCTAAATTAGACACGTCACAAGTAAATCGGAATTCGTTTTCGTCACTTGCTAAAAACGTTGTAATTACACGTTTCAATAATTTTTTGCCTCGTTCTTTTCTCTATTTACCAAAGGATCGTTGGAGATGAACATTTGATTCGCACCATTGTTTAGAAACGAAACTGAGAGAGTGCCTCTCGGACGCGTTAGAAAGTTCTTTTAAAAGATGTGAAAAGATAACCGTAAAAAAAGTTGGTAAATTAAGGTTTCATGCGATGCTTATAGCCTCGGTTCTCCTACGGTTATCAAACAGAACTCTCTCGTAACGTAATTTTTCGGAGTAACGATAACGCGATGAATTTTGCTTTACACGTTCTAGTAAATAGTAGAAAATATCATCAATTTGAAAACTGTTTATTCGTTCGCACGTGTTTTCATTTTCATGGTGGTTCTGTCTGGTCTGTTACGGTTAAATCTAATCGAGATCAAGGATCGATTTTGCGCTCCCGTATTACAACACGCAACAACTTGTAGCTTGCGTATGTTCAGAGAAATTCGCTTTGCCGAATGCAGATTGCGTGCCATTCGTAGCAACACGCGAAATTTTTCAAGAAACTGAATCGGTTCTCTCGGTGAAAGCAAAATGATTCAGATAGAAGGAGCAGTTCGGTCGAATTTATTTCATGCTTAAAGTTTTCATCGAAGGTCAAACAGTAACTAACGCATTTTCCAATTGTTACCATTTTATTTTCCATGTATTAAAACTGTTTCTAAATCGCCGAGGATATACGAAGATTACGAATGAAATAGAGCCCGTAACGATAAACCGAGAGAGATTTTTTTCGCGCCAATTTGCCATTGGCACACGTCCACGTGTACATGAGGTTCCCGCGTTCGATCTGTGTGTCTTTCTCCCTCTCTTTTTATCGTCGATGTGCAATATCGTATCGAGTACCTACTACGAACTTAATTTTCCAGTTAGCGATGGGCATTTGAGTCTCAATTTCGAAACGATTCGATGTTTTTCAGGACTGCCAATATTCGAATCACTTTCAATTTCTATTCGAAATTTAATAATATATCTATAAAAATATAATATATTTATTTATTTATTTATTTAAAATTCCTGAAAGTTTTGAGAGTTTCGATAGGTTTGCGAAGTTTGATGAGTACATACGCGATATCTTTTTCCGACTACTTTTATTCAGACAGTATCATAAATACACGTGTTTATCTTTCTTATTTTTGTAGCTTGTAGTACACATTACGAATGTATCAGTTCTTGTATAGAATGTATAGAATCTTGTTGCATAAAAACATTATTTTTATTATTTAATTACTAACTTATTTAACTTTTACTACTTGTTATATATATCATATAGAATACTACATTAATTTTAAATAGGATTTTCATTAAACAGTAAATAACACGCATAAGCAACAAGCCTATTTTTTTTTTTTACAAATTTTTGTCCCAATCATCGGGAAACCTTTCCCATTCCCATCCTTTCGTTTCAAACTTTGTCGAGACTCAAACTTCGAATCCAACCTGATTTGAAATTGTTTGCTACGTACACAGACTCGAAGCGATACGAGGTGTTTCTGATCGCATCGATTCCAACTCTCGCAAGTTATTTCTCAGTCTATTTCCAACTGATACACGCGCATAAAGATAGCGATAAATTTCTTGCTATAGGATAAGAGAGTACGCTGTTCCGTTAGAGAATTACCGCGCAGAATAATCGAAGCGTTAAATCATATTCATGAAATATTTGGTTTGTAGAAAATATTTGAGGAGTAATCAAGATCGATCGAACGGTTGACAGGGATAAAAAGCTGTGTATCAGGAATCAAGAAGGAAGGCTGTAGTGGCTCGGTGCATTTTCAAACTGTCTTGCGGCAGGCAAGAACCGAGGCGTACCACCACTAACGACAGCTTTGTCGTGCGTTAGTGAGAGCGTGCACGCGCATACGGCGTCAGGGAGTGCAGACACGCTCATAGCTCTTTTGCAAACACTGGTCGGCCGGCGTGGCGCGGCGGCAGGGATATCAGATCGATACTCGGCGAAAAGCGCGGGTAGGAGAGGAGAGCACGGCTATACGTATATATGTATCTCTACGGTTGGTCCATCGCAAGATGCAGACTATCGACTCTCTCTTTCTCTCTCTCTCTCTATGCGCTCGCGGATACGCCCCACCATCCTTTTAATATCAAGCAAATTCGTCGGATGCACTCTACTAATCTGCACGTTATTTAGCATCCCGGCAGGATACACTATCGAGCATAAGTATTTACACATTTCCAGACTATTGGAATTATATAAAACATATTTAAAGTAAAGATCTTTAATCTAATTCTGGCTTCTGATATTATTTCAGACAATCATGTACAGGTAGTGGATATTGTTACAGATAATAGCTGATGTTAATTAGTATAAATAAGAAAGCAATCATCGAAGGTAGATGAAAATTGTTTCGGAAATAGCCAAGTTAAGTGACTTTAAGCGTGTCTGTTCAATGTTGAGATCTTAGAACGATGGATATGTATTTTCAAGTATGTTTTAAAAGTTTCTACAAATTTTATGAAGCGTCGATTATTTGTTAGAGATACAAATGTAACTCGATCGATGCAGGTATATTCCTTGTTTCAGTTACAATTTAGTCAGAACATATGGCGTTCCAAGAAGTAAAGAATTGGCAGTAGAGAAATAATTCTTCTATCATAGCGTTGAAAATATTATGAAAATACCAATGTTTTGATTGGACTAGACCGAGCGTCTAGAGTTAATTATGCACGGTAGTGTACACCGGAGAAAAACAGACAGAGTGTCTTCTTCTTCTTCTGTCTTCCATTTTTCTTTTTTCGTCGTTAGACACGTCGAGTTTCGACAAACAAAGGAAAAGGATTAGTTACGTTGCTCCTAAGGAGTGGGACGCTGCACGATGGAGGAGGTAAATCTTTGTAATTGCTCGATGACTCATCGTTTACATTACCGCTCTTTGTTATGGAAGATAAGTTGTATAATTACTATATTGTAAAGTATTATTAACGTAGGGAAGAAAAGTAACAAAATGGGGATAATTCGAGTATCTCGTTTGAAAGAAGTATCGCGTTGAAGAGCAGCAAGTGACTCACTACTCGGAAAGCGAAGTATTTCTTCCGAATAGATAAGGAAAGCGAAGATTATGTTGCTCAGGCGGAAGCGGTTCATCTTCTCGTCTCGCTATGAAGTTCCATGCGTTACTCTTTTTTTACCAGTCTGATTGACCTCGTTGGGTAATCTCTGGAGCCAAGAGGAAAAAGAAGCTAGCTGTGCTCTCGATCGTTTCAACTTTATAGCGCGAAAATCGTATCAGGAAACACGTGGATCGGCACAATCGGCATCGTACTCCTATTACGGCTAGAAGACTTTCACGTTGTTCCACTCGATACGGAGTTTGTTTTCACGCGATTGCCTGTCCTTCGCGATTTATTTTCAAACCATGAAAATTATGTCACCTGTAACATCGACGCTCTTCACCGCCTCGTGTCGTTTGTAGTTCGTTTGTGCGTCTTTTAAATGTTTTTGTACGAGTCGCTTAATGATTTGTTTGCGCCGTTTCTCTTTGTCTTCGGCGAAACGATGATCTTTGCATATAAATAGGCTTCAGAAAGTATTGGAGGAAAGTAAACAAATAAAGTATTTTAGGATTATACATTTTTCATGAGTATATTGACTATCATGATTGTAAAGTTTAAAACAAATTTGAAAATGTACATGGAATCTATAAGATATTTACTGCAAGTACATATTTTGTATGGATCGTAAAAGTGTATTAAACAGCGAATTATTTATCTGAATATTGGCTGGAGACATATTTAATACTTATTACATGTTTAAGATGGTTATTCATACTGTATGCTCGCTTTTCACTAAATATATATTTGCAATAAACATCTCGTAGTTCCTATGTACATTTTCAGATTAAATTTCAAATTTTAACCAATACAATCGTGACTGTCGTTTTTGAGATTGAAAAAATCTACAAAATTCATATAATGTATAAATTAAAATTAAAAAGAAATGCGGTACTCTTTATAATATTTAATAGATGAAGCACATCTTTTTATTTATATTCTCTTTCTATATTTATTTTCATAAAAATTGAAGATTACACAAACACCCACAGTCTACTTGTTATAGTCTAATAAAATGTTTAAAATGTTTTTTAGAATGTATACAATGTGGACGAATTTTCTATGGTAAATGTTCATAGTTCAAATACTTTCGTGGGCCAGTAACAATAATTTTGTATAACGAAAGGAGCTACTGGCACTCGTATCAGTTACTTCTCGGTGAAGCTTCTCCAATGATTCATAATTGAGACCCGCATACGAATCATTTCGATGAACTCGAGTTTGAGTGAAACTGTTGGTTCCTCGGTTGACGAGAAAATTTTTACTTCTTCCAATGCCGTCTAACGTTGCCCTTTTTCACAGAAAATATTCTCCTCACGTTTTTCCATATACAGTCAGGAAGGGGAGCCCATCGCTAGAGGAAATGGAAAAATTCCAACGATAATTTCCAAGGCCAAAAATTCTGATACCTGGGTTTAGGATATTTTTGTCAACAGCTCGTTGAGCCGTACAAACCGATCCTTTTACTGTGGCGTACCAAAAATCGAGACAACAAAGCGTACACTGTGCATTCAATAGTTATGTACAAGTTGGCAGGAGGTAATTCCTCATAGAAAGATAACAAAAGAACACAGAATAATATGTGTTTGTATGACGCTGCGTTTTCGAGTCCGAAAATTTTATTTATTTATATATTTATTTATTACCACGTTGAATGCCGCGTCAGTTTTACAAGGTTTGGCCGTGGCACCACGATGAATGTTTTATTATGCGATACATATAATGTTGAAATATTACCTGCGAGAGATGCCCTTTTCTATGTGGTTACGTCCCGAGACCTTTCATAAACCATAATCCATTACTCGGGTTATACATATTCGGGTCGGCAATAATCCTAAATAAGCGTCACAAGATTTACCATTTCTTACTTTACTGTTAACTCCCATAATTGCTAATAATAAAAATTTATAACTATGGACATTTGCTCAAATGATGTATTTCTACTAATCTTGGTGACTGCACCGGTGTTCTCCATGGCATTCAACGTCTTAATTACTTAATTTATTTATACAGACTGTGTATCCTAGAGTATATGTGGTTAGTTACAATTGGAAGAACAGTTAGCTTAATGGTAAGAAAGTAAAGTAAGCAAGGCAGAAAGTAAATGACGCTTGAAAGTGTAGATAGGACAAAAAAGATGGGTCTTTTCGTAGTAGAAGTTAACATTTAAGACTATCATTATCAGGCCTGATCAAATAACCGGTTTCAAAATTTAATTTAAAATTGTACGTTCATCGTTGTTTCTTTTGTTCATCTAACTTTATGTAAATTCTTATATTAATAAAAATTGAGAAATCGAGTAATCAGATAATATAAGAATTTACATAAAGTTAGGCGAACAAAAGAAACAACGATGAGCGTACAAATTTAAATTAAATTTTGAAACTGGTCGTTTGACCGGACCTGGTAAGACTAAATTCTTATATTAATAAAAATTGAGAAATCGAGTAATCAGATAATATAAGAATTTACATAAAGTTAGGCGAAAAAAAGAAATAACGATGAGCATACAAATTTAAATTAAATTTTGAAACTGGTCGTTTGACCGGACCTGGTAAGATTAGTATCAAGATAAGTAATTAGGCTATTAATAAAATATCTATGATGTTACTATTAATACAATTTGACTCTTTAGTCTCCGTCAAGTATACTTGAACTTGAATCGAAAGCATGTTGTTACCCAATGCGTGAGAACGATTAAAAAATGTGGAATCAAATTTTTCCCTTTCCACGAAAGTAGACAATTTAGTTAAAAAATAAATTTTCAAATTTATTTTTCTCGGAAACAGAGCGTCTTATGAACAAATTGTACCCTACATTTTTTACTTATTTTCACACGTGGAACAACGTCCTATCGATTATTTTCTTCCATTCAGTCCGAAATTACCCATGTTCAAGTATACTCGACAAATTTCAAAATTCGAATTTCTCAAAAACCAAGCGTCATGTGAACAAATTTTATTCTGTACTTTCTTCTTATTTTGTCATAAGGAATCACCTGATACCCGTTTGTACGTAATTTTCGAACGCTTTCTGTATTTTGGATCTGACGAGAAAGAACAAAAAGGAGCGCATTATCGGAGCAGCGCGTGATACCTATCCGCACATTGGCCAGTGTTCTCGTTCACGTGGCCTTGTTTAAACATTTTATCGGTTATGTAACCAATAGAGAGAGAAAAAGAGAGGGAGAGGAGAGGAGAGCTCGAAGAAAAGATCACCGCTTTCTCAAGCGTTTTGTCGTCGTGACGAACGACCGGCGTATTTCGATAATTTCTATATTAGGAAGAAATTCGTTGGAGTCTGTTTCGTGGATATTTGCCTTTTTTCTTTCTCTATTTATTAAATATTCCAAGGAATTATTATTGGGAATAGGGGAACTTTCTCGTTGAAAGGTTGGCTCCTAGATCGATGGAAAGATATCGCAAAGTCGGACGAAATCGTTTGATCGAAACAATGCGATTCGTTGGTGCATCCTTTCGCCAGTCTAAGGCCGATATTTGCTTATTGACCGAAGAATACTATTAACCCGTTAGCTATTTCACATTGTTTCGATGCCGCAATAAAATCTCGCATGCAAATGTTGCTCCACAAAGGCTTACAAAAGCTCCGGATAATAATAGCCGTCTCCGAAGCGTTTCTCTGTGAATTGCGTTTATATTCTTTTTAAATTGGTAGGCCGCGATTTATTCGCATAATAGTTCCATCAGGGTCATCGTTACACAGATGCATGGAAAGGGGAGAGAAATTGCGTGACCTATTTGCATACAACGGCGGAGAAAGAAGACGAAGAAAAAACGTAACATCGTTCGATACCCCCGAGTAATCCCCGGATCGCGAACATTATCGGCGGAAGTATGGCCCGTTGAGGAAGTAGCCGGTAAGCACCGCGGCCATGGGAAAAGATCTGCCGTGAGATGTCTTGTGTTTTCACGACCGTGAAACCGACGTTCGACGTATACGTGCTTTACACATTCCCTGTGTACGTTGAAAGGTTGAGTTGTTCTCGTGGAACGTCGTCAGAGTCGACTTCTTCCCCCCCCCCCTTTGCTCTGTTCTTCGTTAGAAGCACGGAGAAAAAATTGTCGGCGTATCACGGTAGCGAATCGGTATTTCTTCTTGGAATAATTTTCGACTTTCGAGACGGCTACGAAGTTCACTGCGGCACTTAGCGATGGCTTGCCAAGCGCTTCGAATCGCATCGCTTTACTTTACATGGCGAAAAAGTCGAATTTCTTCGAGTAGGATTTGATAGCCGAAAAGCTCGTGAAAGTCTCCAGGCTCTTTGTTATTTTGGTAAGTTTTGAGAGGGTGGCGTTTAATCGATACTTTACAAGCGCTTTGAATGCTTCGATCCGAACAGTATCGTTGACAGAAGATGTTAAAGAAAATCTGGCAAGTTCAAGATATCGGAAATCCATTTACGGGATCATTCGTTGCGACATTGATGACCTACAAAGCTTAAACGGCTTGTAGACGATCGATATATACGTATCGCCAATATTTCACACAGTCTTGTAAGTCCTGAACGTCTTGAAAGTCTTGATATGTTTAAAATGAAAGAAAAAGGAACAGGTTTCCCGATGGTGGGAGAAAATTCGTGGAAAAATTTCTTTATCGCTCAAGTATGCATTTTACGTATCGAATAACGAAATCCTATGTAAAGTTGATGTAGTATTTTATACAGGGTGTTCCAGTATCGATAGTACAATCGTGGAGGGATGATGGTACATGACAAAATAAGTCGAAAATATAAAATACATTTTTTTCACTCGAGGCTTTGTTTTCGAGAAAATCGACTTTGAATTTCTCCCGAGTACGCATGCACTTGACTATGTCGTAGTTAAACGGGTCACGATGCAACCATATGCTGTGAGTTTATGAATAATAATAAAGCATATAATTCTTAAGATTTATCTTATAGTCATAGTTAAATAAATTAATAATTAAACAATAATACTTAATAATCTTTAGTAAGAAGATTTTATCGAAAACGATACATTCGTAATATATACTGCAAGCTGTAAAGACGAAGCACGTAAATAAATGTATTTACGATAATTCAAAGTTTCCGGACTTTCTTCAACATTTTACGTTAATAGCGTTGTTCGAAGAAAAATAATCAAAAATCTTGCGAGATATCAAATACCAATGGAACATTCAATACCCGTCGAAACTCTCAAGACTTTCAAGACTTTCAGGCTATTCAAATCCTATTCAATTTCGACGATCTTAAGAAACACAGAGTCGTTTCGAAGCTGAGATTCGAATGCTCGTGGCAAGTGGCATCGATCGGAAAGTCGTATCATGCAAGCAGGTGGAGCGAAGGGAAAAGTTAATAAAGGGCAAAGGAGAAGAATAGTTAGGGTATCGAAGCATGAGAAAGCCCGAGTAATCGAGTCGGCGCTAAAAATTCGTAGCTACCTGCCAGGAAATACTTCCGCCGTCCGACACGCATCGACTCTTTTCTTGGCTGTAATGGTAGTTTCGAGAACAAAGGGACGGCCAGTTTTGCACTTGTACCCTGCAAATACCGCAAAAGCGATTCCGTGGTCTTTCCATTCCCTTTTGACAAAAGTATTTCTTCGGCTGAGAAAAGCGACGGCTTCCCACTGTTTGCAAATTATTGGTCCACCTTGAAGTTCTCATCATACGATCCAAAGAGCCCTTTTTTGGATCCCTTCACCTTGACAAATTCTTGGAAACAATTGGAGGAACGCGCGCGTTCCAAAATTTCGTCTAATCTACAGCAATAGTACGATACAATGAATTTCGTCGATCAATTGTATCTCTTTGATATACGAGATGTTCTAAATGAAAGATAATAGTTTTGTCGATGAATCGATCAAAATTTGGCTGTCGTTCTATTCGAAGCGATCTCGTCCTGTATTTTTTTCTTTATTTGGAAGTAGTTTACAATCAATTCTCATTGAGAATTGTAAATTATTCTGGCGTGGTACTATAATGTGAATAATAAATGATTATCGTATTGATTCTAGTTGAATCTAATATTCAAATCTAGAGGGGTCGTGTCACGTAATTGAGTCACTAGTAGATTTTGGTGGTTGTTAATTCTTATGTTATATCTACTACTGAATTTGGATATTTCTTCCTTAACTATAGGTATCTTAAGGTCGCGATGTATCGTTTCGTTGGTAACATACCAAGCTGCATCTATTAAGGATCTTAGAGTTTTTGATTGGAATCGTTGGAGAATTTCTATGTTGGAATTACTCGTTGTTCCCCATAGTTGGATCCCATAGGTCTCGTCCTGTATTAACGCTAAAACTACCTACAGTTAAGACGAAGCTACTTCTAGCAAAACCAGTCAAGATGACATGAAGAAATGCGTAATAATAGGATATTTTTATATTTAATGATTCGTTACTTACTGTGATCCCTAAACGAGGATTGGCATATTGATAAAATTGTAAAACCAGTCATTTTGGCTGGCGTGATAGTGTTAATATAGCGATCAGATCGGCTCTTTGCTATGCTCCAAATGATTCTTGGAGATCGTTTCTCCCAGCCGCATCGGGCGCCAGTTGCGGTCCAATTTGCGTTCCTTTCGCAATGTGTCTGCTTCAATTTCATTTTTGGAAAAATAAAAAGAAGTCGTAAGGAGCTAAATCTGGTGAGTACGAGTAATTAATTTTTATATTAGGCTCTTACGACTTCTTTCTATATTTCCAAAGATGAAATTGAAGCTCTGTGTTTTAATTATATTAATAAAATTGCTTCGCAAGCGCTCCTCCCTGAAGAACAGGCGGTCGACGCGGATGGAGAAAATGATTTCCGAAAATTATTTGGGACATAGCAGAACTGACTCGATCGCTATACCAATGCAAAATCGAGGGATTACCTTGAAGAGGACGGACACCAAATTTAAATCGGGTCGTTAATAATTTTTTTTAGAACATTCGACAAATAATTAATAAACATTTAGAAACGTAGTTGGATCTTGTTTGATAATATCTCGTACTGTTTCTTCGCTATCGTTTCAGGTGTATTATTACACCTTGCACAGTTTTCGCTGTTCCTTTTATAGTCATCGTCATCCATATCTTGATCACCGCTGAAGACGAAGTTAAGGAGACTAGGACGGCTGGAAGAGGCGCGTTGAAGGTCGAATTTTCGCTAACGACAGGGGGAGAAAGCTCGTCGAGAGGGGCGCGAGTGCCTGCAAGAAAATCCAGCTGCAGAGTTCGACGACACGTAATGAAATTGACTGCTCCCGGCAGCTGGCTGCCGTCGAGAAGTAATACCGAGCAAGGATAAAAACACGTCGAACTGTATTCGGCATTGCAAATTTATAGCCAACGTTCGTACGAGATTTGTCTTTAGAGCAAGCTGGTTGTAGCAGAGAAAAAGGATATCTGTGAATAGAAATGTATACAGTGTACAAACATTGCCAGTGCGTTCTATACGTAGATATAAAACTAAAGCAAGACTAAGTAGCGAAGAGTTCACAAATGTTTCATTAAAATGTTTCATTAAAACGATAACGTGAAACGTGAAGCTATATATATTTATGTGAGCATATTGAAATATCGTCCGCCTTTGTCAATGCAAAGTTTATATCCGTGTGCTACTGAATTTCATCGTTACGTATGTCATTTAACGTTATGTATCTTATCTTATCCTGTATTTAAACTAACAAAGAGAAAAAGTATCGACATACGTATCTGTCGTATTTAATATTCTGGTTATACTAACTTTTTAATAAAGCATTTATGGACTTCTTGCCACGTGACATCTTACTCTTATTTTTATCTACAGAGTACACTAAGTTTGTATATTAAATTGCGGGACACCCTGTATACTACTTGCATCAGTAAGACGAATAAAAGTAAATTAACGCGTAACGATAGGAAAGGATACGATTGATCAGAGGCCGTTTCATCGAATCGTAAAATTATTCGTGCACTGTAAATTGCCCATATACACGAATCGCAAAATTATATGCATCGTAAATTAAATTAAATAATTAAAGCATTGCCGCTGTCTTGATGCCGCGCCGGCATGAAATTAACCGTACCTATCTTGCTTGCTATCTGGAAAGATATTATATTTTTTTCCTACACAGTTTGCGATCGAATGTGTGTAAGCGAGCACAAAGTGATTCCTTGTGAAAAAATAAGAAGAAAATATGGAATAAGGTTTGTTCGTACGTCGCTTCGTTTCCAAAGACATCGGGTTTAAAAGTTTGTCATTGTTAGCTAAACATGTTCGAGCTCTGTCTTCTTGAAAATGAAGCTATAAAAGAGTAAATTCAATCCCACGTTCTTCTTTTATTTTGGGTTGACTCGGTAATTAGTCAAGTTACCAAGAATACCTGACAAATTTTCAAAATTAATTTTCTCACAAACGGAGTCTCATATGAAAACGTTTTATCCTCTATCTTCTTATTTTTTTTTTTTTAGAAGAAATCATCTGACGTCTGCTAACACTATTTGCGTCCTGTGTATAATTTCTTACTGCGATTTCTCGTAATTTTGGCGTTAAAAAAAATATTTAAATGTAGAAGAACATTAGAATAGTTGCATAATACGTGTCAGAGCGACGTGTCACAGCAGACGGAAAGCTCTTAGATCGTCGTTATCGAGCTGGTCGACAAAAGTCCATTTATTAGACGAACACGATTCACATTCGACTCACTTCATAAGCCCTCTTCTGCGTGATTCAAACCGGTTCTCGAGAAGCGATCACAAAGAATCCCGCCGTTTTACGTGCACGCAAACCTACATCGTCGATTGGCCGACTTCGCCTCCTCTCGATATTTATCAAAATAATTTTCCACTCTGATCAGTTTGTCGTCAAGACAAATATACGAAATGGAATGTTTAAAAAATCGCGGTCGATTTCGCTTTTCTTCCTAGTTTTCCCCTTCTTTGCTTAGATCGGTGTTACACGGTATTCGAGATAATTTTAGTGCATTTTATTCGTTACATTTTGTCGACTGTATACGTTCAGTGGAATATTTCTCTTTCTTATATATGATTGGGCTGTGTGCAGCTGTGGCCGCTTTCCACGACAGGGAACACGTGTTTCTGCCCAATGGAAGGCGCGTTTAGGCTGTTTGACCGCGTCTCGGGACCAATATTTGTTCAACCAGTTTCTCTAGTATCACCTCGTGAGGAAACTGTTTTCAAGGGGTTCTTTTTCGAAACGATCCCTCTCTCCTTCGACTTCCACCTGTGTGATTAGACAACCGATCCCGGGCTTCTTTTTACTTCGGTACATACTGGTTTCAGTGTGGAAAGAAGTTGGCTAAACTCGTTGGACGGCTAGTCGAATTCGAACAATACCACCACCCTCGTCTTTCCAGCTTGCTCGATAACTTATTCATGGACGTTAGAACGTAGCTTTTTATCATCATATTTTCTCGTACACATCTTCCACTCGATAAACGTACAACTGGATTGACGAGTTTTATAATTGGCGAGGTTTTCCAGAAGAAGGAAGAAATACCAGACCTTCCCCCTTTATTCGGTGTAGGTCTTCCTGCTGCTCCCACTCGCTCATGTTTATCAATTGCTGCATCGTCTTGCCACAGACG
Source organism: Bombus difficillimus (assembly GCA_014737525.1). NCBI lineage: Eukaryota > Metazoa > Arthropoda > Insecta > Hymenoptera > Apidae > Bombus > Bombus difficillimus. The sequence continues at coordinate 479,640 of JACXIT010000129.1, forward strand.
TTTCGTCAGGTGTTCCATGCAACACAGCTGCGCCCGTGTGCACGCACACATACACGTACACGCGCACACAGTTACGGAAGCCCGGTGAAAGGGAAATCTCGTCGATTGTTGTAACGCGGAGGAGTTATCGTGCTCGAGTTGAGTTTTATAGCGATGTAACGCCGTTTCACCGTTGCTGCCGCTCTTTTAACCCTTTAACCACCAACGCTGCACATTTACGCCCTGCTGGGATCATTATCTTCTAAACGTGCAAATATATGCACCCTAGTGCCGCAATTAGTGGAGGTTGCTCGATGTACATGGAGAAATAGGTCTCTGTTTTTTTAAACGATCCTGGTCTCATAGAGTTTACCCTTAGTAGCTTGTAGATTAATTAACTTAACGGTAAGAGAATGGCTAGTTTTCCAGAAAGCTGTGTTATTCTCATTGCTGGAGAATAGATACTCGGAAGCATCTGTTTCATTACCAAGCGGACGGTCCGTAATAATGTTCATTATCTTGGCGGAAGATTGGATAATAATCATTTTTAGAAAGTTTCCTCTCGTACGTTACGTCCACGTATTTACGAAAGGTATTATACATAACGTTCAGTAACGTAAAGCCTCGTTTCTACCGAAGCAACGTGGAGGAAATTTTTGTCGCTGTGCCATGTTTCCTGGAAAAGTCCGTATAGTGTTTTCGATATGTCTCCCTAGTTCTTAACTGTTCTAACTGGATTCTCCAAAAGAACTTGATCGACGAATTCACACGTACGTCTCGTTGGCACAAGGAATACAGATTCACGATAATACGATGAAAATTCTACTTAGTAAGCAACAGGCCTTAACTGCAGCAAATAATATTAAACGTCGTAAACCTGAAACTCAAGTTTCCTCAGTTTACAAACTGGTGAAGATAGGACGATTAAGAGCTAGTAGAGCGAGGATACGTCGCCTTGAAACCGAAATAAAACTCAAATTCTCCTCGGAAATGTGTCGTTTCAGCGTGGACAAAGCGTTTCTATAAGTTTGGTTTGTTTTTCTTTAAGTTTCGTTGGAAACTTCTTCTTGGAACATACAGCGACTAAAAGTTGGTCGATGTTGCTTCGGTGGAAACGAGGCTTAAGGCGAGAGAACGATCTTCTAAAAGATAGAAAGAGGTCTTCTAAATCGGCCCGTGATGTAAGTTAACTACTCGATGAAAAATCTGGTATTGGATCGTTCGACTAGGATGAAATAGAGCTAACTGCAAAGAGAGGGGCCCTTTATGACCTGCGAAGGATTTCTGGTTGAATAGCTTCAGGGACTTAGGATCGTCTATCGCCGGAGGAAGGGCTCTTCTCGGAATTTGAGCTTGAAGAGGCAACGAGGCAGAAAGATAATCCTGTTGCAGGAACGAGATACATTTTTCCATAAATGAACAGGCATAAAATTACGCGCTTACGTCGTCCCACAGATTCGGTTTGAATTAACGCGTTACACTCTGAAAATTCCTCAGTCAGAGGAAAGTGGCGAAATATGGAATAAAATATGAAATAGTACTCCTGATAGTATGCAATAGTGTAATTTTTTAAAATGTTACAGATGAATGTCAAATGGCATTAGGCTATCCCACTCACTTTGGCATCGTTTATTTTGCCAAGAACATTTTGCGCAATACTCTGCTGGAGAAATATGCATCAAGCGCATAATGTGCAGACTCTGGACACATGACCAATGTGCTGATGCAGAGTTTGACACTTGGATACGTGATTATTGCAAATAGCTTTCTTCTTATGTAATTTAAAAAAAAAAAATGTTATTTTATAACCAAAATACTCTAACCTATAAGAAAAATAAAACTATTTTCTGTTTGTTTTCTATGAAAATATTATACCCGATGCCAGTGTTCCATTTTTAGCTATCTATTCCATATTAGATAACGATTTTTGTATTTTCTTTTTATGCTGCTTGTTCGATATGGAAAATTGTTCATGATGCAAAAATATAATAGGCGTCTGACTGGATAAAATAAAAACATTTTATTTGTTGCGATTAATTTCGCAAAAATGATATTCGAAAGAAAAGATGGTAATTCAATATTTGGCTGCATTCCATGGAAATTTCCATTCGGAAATTCCACGCATTGGGTGTTGCAAAGTAACTGTAAATTTCTTCGTACGTTCCCGTTTTTCTCTTCGGTTTATCGATAGGGTACTGACACTATGAGCGAGTGTATTTGATCGTCTAATTTTCTCCGCGTAACTTGTTTTTTACGAGAACGACTGACTGGAACCATTTAGTAGTCGATGATATTACAGACAAGCGGTCGTTCTTTTTCAAGTTCTGTTTCTTCGTTGTACGTATCTCTCGGTCAAGTTTTCGCCAAAGACATTGACCCGACCCTGTTCACGTTTCGCCTTCAATCAAAAATTGTTTACTCGACGCTGCAATAAACGTCCCCGTAATTTAACGATAAGAATTTGGAAACGAGGAGAAAGAAATAAATAACAATTTTAAATCCTCGACCGTTTTAATCTGGTTAGCCTTCATGTTTGACATTGCTTAAAATGTTTGAGCACTCAACGTGGCGCCCATCGCGTCTGATTGCGTCAAGCGTGTCTGTTCTTCTTTTTTTTCCTTCTGCCCCCCTTCCACGTTTCTCCTCTCCCCTCTTTTCTCTTTTAAAAATTTTCATTCAAGAGATTAATTTATCTCCGCCGCTTCTTATTAAAGCAAAGAGCAAAAGAGAAATTTCTCTCTCATGTAAATTCGAGTTTTATTAACGTTTTTGTATATAACGCGATTCCCCTCGACAAGTTAGCCATTCAATTAAGGGAAATTAACGTGCAATTGAATTTTCGAGAGAGTTTGCCTCGTAACTAATTTTGTTTATCCGTTTGCTCGAGGTTTCGGGAACACTTGAACGCGAAAGGAATTTAACAGCTCCAACCTACGCGGTGCGAATTTTAACTAAAAGAATTCTCACACAGTGAGATTAACTTATCGCCTTATAAATGCTGCCGCTTGTTGATCTCGACAGGTCGATGACCCATCTCTGACGTTCTTCGTCTTTTTTCCACATTTCCCATTTTCTCGTCGATCAACCACATAAATACCTTGTGTCTACCTGTTATGTATCTGAATCACGACAATTTTGTTCGTAAGCGGCCAAACAGTTTGTCGTATATTCATCGTGGATAATCATGCAAGTAACGCATACGGTATTGCGCCTAACCGCAGATCTGCTGGAATTCTCGATGTAAACGTGCACAGCTTGTTCCTAGTCGGAACGCAGCATTTAAATGAATTTCTCATGCACGTTAACTTCCTCACTTCTGAGAAAGTAACTTCCTACTCGTAGTTTTCCTCGCGAAATTATTTTCATTTTCCTGGACTTATTTCAAGTGCGCGCTAACGTTATTCATAGGTAGAGAGGAGGGAGGCGTGGGTGTGTTGGAAGCCGATGGAACATAACTGGCGAGCCTCGAAGCGTAAGTGCATCGAACAAAGTTCCATTACACTTCCACGTCTAAGAATATCGTTCAGTCACGTAGAGACTTGAATGTCTCGTGCGCGCGTAAAGGCCACACTACGATGGGAATTACGTCGACCAGGGTCAGTTCTCCGTTTGTCTCTCTTTTCTCTCCTTCGCGACCGACGATTCAGTCGTCTATTTCTTTCGCTTCGTACGGATATTTTTAGACCAGCATTTTGTACCAGATCAAACACACCAAGAAGATTTCTATATCGTGGATTCAGATTCCATAGCTTAATTCGATTAGCATTCAATCTGAGTCTATGAATTACGTTGTAAGTATCGCGTTGTGCTAAGCATTTGGACACTTGCTGCGATCCAACGAAGAGATCGATATTTCTATTGCATTTTCAACGTTACGATAGAGGAATGTTTCTCTAGTGCTAATTCTTTATCGGTCCATAAATGCGATCACATGTTTTGCCAAATTGAAACTGAAGCAAGCAATATACGTGCGTGTCGATCGATTTGCATATCTGTCTCTGATAAATAGCCGACACTTGTTCAAATCTATAGAAACTCTTAGAATGTAGTTGAAAGCTCGACGAAGAATGCTCGTAGAAAACGCTGCAACTGCCAAGAAACGAGCATTTCATGGGATAAAAGAAAACTTACGCGTTAATGTAGCGTAAATTCGTGAAAAAGAAAAGTGTTATTTGTAGAGAACTTTGTACGTACCAGCTCTTAGTTGTAAAGGAAGCTCCATGTTTCATTCATTTAGATAGATGGCATAGACAAAGGTCAAGAAACGATTGACTAATGTTTATTAGCACTTATATTTTTCTTTATTGAGGCGACGCTATGACGTCATCTTCTAGCATTATTAATAACTGTTTAGAAAGGGAATTTGCACTCAAATATACTGCAGTATTCTCATTGGTACGTAGAATATGCAGCAATAAGAAACCGAAATTTTGCCACTTCTAGTGTTGTCTACAAGGATTCTCTTTCCGATATCTCGCTCATTCTAAGATCCCAACAGATTATACCGATTAATTTTGTAATAATATTTTAATTTTATCACTTGTACTTATGTCTGTCTGAGATAATATCAGAGATATTAAAATCTAAAATAGAATTAAGCAGCTTCATTTGAAGTACATTTTGTACGCAGTAAAATACATAATAATTTGAAAAATACTTATGTATGCACGCTAATGTACACAGTATGATAACAATATCGTTGGTCTACGCGCAAGAAACTTCGCATCCATCGTTAGATTCGTCCGGAAATTTTTGTCTCGTAGCCAGCTGATGATTCGGTTGCCTTAATAGTAAGTTATGGATATACTTGAACTGAAGTTAAATAGTCTGTTCGGTAAACCAGAGCTTAGTATCGCGAGCTCGTCAAACCAGCACAGATCCAGGAGAAGAACACGTCGGACAGAAAAAGATAAGGGCAAAGACTTCTTCGCAGCGGAGGCACATCGAATTCGAAAGAGAAACGTATGAAACAAGAAGATGAAAAACTGCCATTGATGACAAAACGCCAAAAAGTGACAAACCTCTGCTGCTTCGGGCATTCACGATTCTACTTTTTATGTAAATTCATATTTCCGAGGGTATAATTAAGAAGGTACAATGGAAGAAGCTCGGTGAAAAGTTGTTTTACCTACCAGCTACTATACATATAGAGAACTATATTGGTTATTGTAGGATATTTTGTTTCTTTCTTCATATTATACGCGTCCTCTGCGACTGTGCACTTTCAAATTTTTTGTAAAAGCATAAAATTTTGTAATTTACTAATAAGTCATCAAAGTTGTGAAAACTGTAGATGTAAAGTTGACGATGTCCCGAAATACATGAAATACATGAAATACATTACATCTTGTTTTAGAAGTAAGTTATGGTGTAGTTAGAAACATATTTCGTGGGATACTTGCACCGTAACACGTTATCTTAATTTCACGTGTTTATTAATTAGCAATTTGAGAAGCATGCTTTCACGTACTATATAAGTATCAACTTTCCTCTACAATATAGCGTTTAATTCTTTTGCACTTCGTGACAAGTCAGAAAGCTTCAATTTGCTTTTCGCAGCGCCGTCGATTTCATTAAATTTTTCACAACTTTCCCACCTCATTTGCCATAAGTGATCGTACTTTTACGATGCTATAGGACTTACAGAAAGACGTCTTACCGTTATACCGCGGACATTTATGCATATTCATGTCTCTACGAATATAATTTACAAAATCCAACTCAAGCAGAAGATTATCGTATCTACTAAATGTCGTGAAAAGTACTATACTTTGGATGTTTTATATATTGTTTCATCTCACGAGATTTCCGTGTATCTTTACATTTTTAAATTAACTATAAACGCATAAAGACGCGCGATTTAATTGTCGAAATGTCAAGTAGCCAAAGAGGTACAAGTTTCTCACCTTTGCACCATGCTCCTTTGCAGAAGCGGTTAGGGTGAAATTTCAGCGAAACAATTTGTGAAATTGATGGGAAATATGAAAGATGAACGATAAAGAATATTTGCGGACTTCAGAGAGAGAGAGAGAGAGAGAGAGAGAGAGAGAGAGAGACGCCTCGAGAAGGCTGAGAAAACCGATACAGGATATCAAACGTGCTAAGAAACGCGCAGGAAAAAGAGTTAACAAATAAAAACACGTGGTGTTGGATGAAGATGGGAGAAAAAGAGAGTTCTGAACGAAGAAGAAGAATTAAAGAGTAGAACGAGCCGGGTTGCTTCGAGTCGTAAACCAGACGAAGACGGGACGAGTCAATTTGACGAAGACAGAGAATGGAACAGAAAGAATGAACAAACGTGTGAGACGTGGGGAGAACGTGGAGAGAGGGAGAGAGAAAGAGAGAAAGCTCGGCGGTGCGGAACGAAGCTGACAGAGAAGGGCCGAGTGGAATAGTTAAATGAGCAAGAGTGGGGCTAGGAGAGGAGAGCGAGAGCACGGGGGACATATACTACGAGTCCACGCGTTCTATAGTAAATCGACTATAGTACTATGAGTCAGTCACACCCACAAGCCGGTTGTGGGTTCAAGACCCTCGTTGCGCGCTTGTACACACTGTGTACACCACGGCACACAGGCGCGCGTACGCGAGGTCACGCGGGTACGGACACGGTCGAGAATCTATTGGCCTTGCTACAAAAGATCGCGAGGATGATCCTTAGACTCGATAAAATCATCCAAATTTACCGTCTCGCTGCTTTTAAAGATAAATATATTAAGGCCGGTATCACGCTGTCTTTTCTTTCCTTTTCTTTATTTTCGTTTACTGAAGTAAAGATAGACGGCTTTCAGCTTACGTCTCGACGCAGGCACCCTCGGTTAGGCTCGTAAAAATATTTTTCAAAGTGGAACGATGACGTCGATCGTTAATGCCGTAGCATAATATTTCACAAGTTTCTTAGCTTCGTCATGCTACTGCGTATTATCCACTCGAGTTTTAAACTACAGTTGGAGCGAACAGAATATTAAGCTCGATGCAGCTGGGACAGGCATCTATGTGAGAATAAACGAGAAACCGATATAGTTTCTGTGACCAGGCAGCGGCTGGCTCCTATTTTGCTTCCTCTTTTCGAATAAATAGAAGAAGTATGCAATTTCAAATGATCATTCCCTATAACGATTAGTAACGTTCCATTGATAATCGCGTTATAGAAAAGAAAATCACTATTCTAAGACGAATATTATGGTATTGCATAGAAATTCAAAAACAATTTTCTTTTTTTGTATTTCAGTCAGGTGAATGTTGGATACGGAGAGTAGACACGGTACTGGGCTGGTTCAGGGACCGACGAGGGACCCTTGGCTCACGATGGATTACTATCTCGGTACGGACAGTCTATCCTTGCAAGAGATGCTCGATGTCGACATCAAGTGCGAGATCGAAGGTGTTATCGGTGGGCATACAGAGCTAGGCTTCAATTTTACCGACATGTCCGGCTTAGAAATGGACGACGATCCCATTGGATGCCAGAACGACATCAGTGGATGGTTTGGTTCCACCAGTTTGCTCAATGGCAACAGCAACAGTTCGAACAGGTGTCTTATTTGTACCATACCAGTCAAAATATAACATGATTTTCTTCTAACGGAGGCAATAAATGTTTCTAAAGACTGACTCGATCCCTTGATTTCAGTAATTTTAATCTTGATCTCAGCGGAAGCGATGCGGCCTCCATTATGGTGAATCCCAACTCGGTAATGCCTCACATAGCAATTCGAAGTCCTACCCCAAACAACGGTCGAAGGCACTTTTCGTTTTCATCGAAAAAGGATATAAGAGAGAAGATCGATGTAGAGGAGGAGACGGAGAACGAGGGCAGCAGTTACACAGAAAACGAGAACGAAAACGAGAATGAGAATGAGAACGAGAACGACAACGACAACGACAACGAGAACGAGCAGGAAAATGAGATTGAGAACGACACCGAGACGGAAGAACAATACGAGAATGATATCACGGAAACGGAAGAGGATTCCGAGGACGAGCAGGAGATCTCAAAGTCGGTGACACCGTCCAAGTCCAAAACGATCGCGATATCCGTCGCTAGAACGACCTCTCCACAATACCCAAAGGCACAATCCACACCAAAAATGAACGGCATGACCGGTATCAGGATTCAGAACTTCAAGGTGTTACAGAGTCCCAACCAGACACATCAGCACGTGCGTAAGCAGATCTATAACAATAACGTGCACATCAACAATCCAGGAGTTACCTCTGTCTCGACGGTGAAAAGAGAAAAGGAATTCGATCTATCAGACTACGACGACAAACCCTACCCTAAACCAGCTTACTCTTATTCTTGCCTGATAGCGATGGCGTTAAAAAATAGCCAGACGGGTTCTTTGCCAGTTTCAGAGATCTACAATTTTATGTGGTAAGTCAAAATTGCAACGATTACGACTACGACGATACATATTCTGAAATCCAATAGTCTTCCTATAAAAACGATAGCATATATTTTGAATGTGTAGTACTTGTAAATCAGAGGAAATGATGTTTGAAATGCAAATTTTAGACGATAACCTGGTAAAATTGAGAGGGAGATGCTTTTATAAAAAGGGAGATTGGTCCGATAGAATTCAACCGAGATTAACATTTTTTTGATACATAACGTACAATAGGGTAGATTCCTATTTGACAAACGATGTGTCGCCAGCCGCTTATTTTCGACCATTTGGCCGGAAGGATAAGGGCTGGTCGAAACCCTCCGGTACTTGGCCCACGAGGGGAAAAAGTATTGTCCTCCTTTCTCTTTATTCCCAGGTTACACAAGGGGGAAGCTGCCATTTTGTATGGGGCCCTCCGTGTTCCAGGTGCGTGCCTGGGTACAGTCTCCATAGAAAATGTGGGGCTTATTCTTTGTTTAACGAGCTTCCATTCCCCCTCGCTGCAATCCATTGTTACACTATTGCCATAATAATGCTTTGACATTAACAATTTTTATTTTGATATTTATTCAGTTTCTAACAGTATCAGTAAAATATAAATTTATATTTTTATATAATTTAATTTTTTAATTGTTGAGAAATGTATTTCTTAGAAAATTACACGACCATAATTGTCAGACGATAACTGTCCATTTTTTATTTCAGCGAACATTTTCCGTACTTCAAAACTGCGCCCAACGGCTGGAAGAACTCAGTTAGGCACAATTTATCGTTGAACAAGTGTTTCGAAAAAATTGAAAAACCTGCTGGAAATGGAAACCAGAGAAAAGGTTGCTTGTGGGCTATCAATCCGGCCAAAGTAGCAAAAATGGACGAAGAGGTACAGAAATGGTCTAGAAAAGATCCTTTAGCTATTAAAAAAGCAATGATATATCCAGACCATTTGGAACTACTTGAAAGGGGTGAAATGAAGTACGCAGGCAGCGGTGACGTATCTGAAGAAACGGAAAGTTCAGGTGACGAAGCAGTCGAAGAAAACACGACGTACGAAGAATCTATTCACGGTCATATAGCTGCAAACTCGGTAACAGATAGTTACGATGAGAGCAGCCAAGATTGTGATGTAGATATTCAGGATCATCTTTATGACGAAATTGACATCGAGGACAATAAGGACGCGTTACATATGCATTTAAATATTTCAAAGCAAGAATCGTTCGAGTATGAGCTTAGTTCCGGTACGAAAAGGCAAAAGACATTAACCGGTGCGATACAAGGGAATTACGTGTATCAACCTGTGACTACTTCGCGAAGAAAAACACCTCTTTTTTTACGAGCCGGAACGGGAAGCAGTTCATTTCTTAAAATTGATTAAGTTTAAGTTCATCGTCGAATTATAAATTACTAATTTTATGTGTATGCATCTATCTATCTATATATACATGTATATATACACACATATATACTATATACTAATGTATGTATATACATATACATATATGTAGATAAATCGACAAGTACAACGCTTCAGGAAAATATTTGATACGCAAGAAACATTCCACTTCTAAACAACGTAATTTATTCTCTTTTTTTCTCTACATTCATTTTCTTAATGCGACCAGTAATCCTGCTATTCTATGCTACACAACAAATTTTCATTTACTTATAAAACACGAATTTGTAAGTAAATGAAAATAGATTCCAACAGAATATTAGGATTATGCAAAGGATTTTTGTATTATAATAATGACTACTAAGAGAATTATCGGGAAGCTCTATGATCTAAAGAATTGATTATATAAGTCATACCTTTTCTATTTTTCTACAAATACTTGACTGCTATATAATTATGCAATAATTACAATTGTAATTTTTCACACAAGAATTCTTCGCTTCCAGATAATTCTCTAGTTTGGTAATACGCGAGTCCTTTGACTCGTAGAAATTCGTAGAAAATATATATGACCAGTAAATATATATGAGTTAAATTCATTTTATTTATGTCTTTTTATTACATTTGTAGAATTTTAGGTGAAAAATTAATGATATTGTACTGCTGATTTCTCATACAATTCCCCTTTAATCATATATTCATCTATACACTTGATTTATTTTATGTAATTCCATCTAATTTGATAGCGGTTTGTTCTTTGACTTGGACGAATCATCTGAACAGAAGGAATATTTTTGTATCAAATATTTTCTGTTGGCGGTGGTCGGTATTTGACGAGTGTTAGATTCATCACAATCGTAAATGTTGGTCCACATTATCTAAATTTTTTTCTTTTTTCAATTAACGTGTAAAATAGATACGACAAATATACATTTAGCTTTCTTTGGAAGGCAATTTTTTATATATGATCAATTCGCGTAGTCATGACTGTTGCGAAACAAACAGAGACAAAGATAAAGAGGAAATAAGAAGAAAAAATATTCATAAAGCGTTAGCTAACAATATAGATCAATAAGTATTTGGTCAATGAATGGCTAGACTGATGTATTATACTTTTTTATACATTGCTGGACTAAGTAGTAATTGTAAATTTTTACGCGATTATATACCTGAAGTTACTTAGATTCGCATAACCAGGTAGAGTACAAAGGTGAGACAGCTATAGGAGGATCTGAATTTGTAAAAGTTTGTAGAATATGTAGAAACAGTTGGGGATCGTATACCTGATTCAGTATCTTAAGTTCCCGATAAAATCTCGTGTTTTTTCTTCTTTCATTTCGTTCATTGCTTCTTTAATATTTTTTTTATTTAAGTATAGCATTGAAACGTTCCTTGATATTCAATTTTAGGCCAGTGGAACTAGGTAACTTTCACGTCGAGCATGTAATTATTTTTTTTAAACAATGACTATATGTATATTTTTTAGTCATTCGTTTCGAGAGTAAAAGAAAAACGGATCTACTTAAATCTGCTCATTTTTTCTTTCATTGTACAATTTAAGATGCGAAACGTCTCAATATTGTTTTAAGTATTGTGCGCAAAAATCTGAAACTCGCTATGAAAACACATCGGAGAAAGTAAAAAGAGTGAAATACAACGTATATTTAAAACGATGTTTTTTCACACTTAAGGACAACCTGCAAAATGTAATCAGCAAATTATCTTGTTCCCAATCAAATTTGAATGTAGCTGAATGAAATTAACAACCAATTCGAATCATATTTTCATTCTTTTTTATGTTTATCTCAGGTGTGTTTCGCAATGCAGAAATTTGTTTTTATATTCTTACGCATTTGTAAAAAAGCAACGCAAAAGCAAGTAGTAAAGTTGGAAAATCTGATTTATAAATCTTATATTGGAATGTTCGAAGTAGATTCAATCAAAACTTGTAAATAACGGCGAGCATCGTCTTTTTACAAACTAGTTTTACACAATTACAGTAGCTTCGTCTTGTAAAGACGTTGTAGGATATTGCTTTAAGGTGTACAAAGGCTACTTTTTTTCTATAAAATAAAAAAAGAAGAAAAAAGAAAACGAAAAAAGATTCGAGATATGGGACCAATCGTATTTAGAGTTTATCTAAGTTTATATTTAACTTGTACGCATTATTTTTTCTGTTGACTGTTTGTGAAGATTTTGTTGAATGCGCATATTTTTGTACAGTCGTTGTAAATACTTTCCCTTTCATTTCTAATGTACGATCAATGAATTTCGACCGAACTACGTGATTTAGAAAGACAAACATTTTACGTAAAAGGCAGATAATGATTATGTCGAAGTTTTTTAATAAAAAATGAGCGTAGAGATTAATATTAAAGTATTTAATGGAAATTATTTTCTTTCTTCATAGACTTGATACTTCAAGTTAAAAAAACGTGTAGAATTATGTATTTCGTCATTTTAATTGATCGATCAACTTTAGCATCTATTAACTTAACGCACTGTCTGATCTCGACAAACGGGTAAATGTCACTCTTTAAAAATAAAATCTGACATTAGATATTATTTTTGGCTCGTGTACACCTTGAAGAATGCCATAATAATAATGGATGTATTTTTTTAATGCATTTTCAGCGGTAGGTGCTGCGAGAATCGAATAATAAATACAAGTGTGTATAAGTCACTTTTTTTAAGCTCTTTGTAATTAAAAAAACTTTGTACGAATAGTGTAGCCGCCTTCGAGTTACTGAATCCGCATCTGAAAAACTTAGTATTATCGAAAAAGTATTCTCATTGATAGTAAGTTATAAGCTGATATACAGCAGCTCATGGAAGTATTCGTACAATTGCCGATACCTTTTATGAAAATATTACGTGTATTATGGGAAATACTTTTAAATTTCGTTAGTACTGTCATGATATTCGACTATCATTATCATATTGGTCAAATTTGTAATTATTCTGAAAAAATATATAGAAGTTACAAGACNATTTAGTGCAAGTTTATACATATTTTGATCAAAAAGATATTTAAACAGGGAATCATCCAAAATATTAACGAAATCTTAGTACTCAATAGAACTATTTTAAACACTGATTATATGCTTAAAGCGACTATTCATATTGTGTACTAATTTTCTACTAAATATAAGTTTGCAGTAAATATGTTGTAACTTGTATATGTATATTTTTAGATTGGATTCAAATTGCCAATATAATCGTGGCAATCGTGTCTCATTATAGTGTTAATAAAATATTTAAATGTTTCATCTAACACGTACAATATGCACATAAAAATTTTCTATGATAAGTACACGAATACTTTTGCGGATCACTACACGTTTGAATCTTTTTATATGACGAGAGCGTTCAACTTTTTTTCGAATTAGACATGCAGGATTTCTGTTGTTCGTATCAATCGAAATTCCAAACTTTTTAAATAAGGACATTTCAAATTAGGTTGTAAGTTTTCATTTATTCTTTAGTCAATTTTCAGCGTACGCGTAATGTCTCTTTAACACTGACAAAAATATGCTGTTATACATTACGGAGAAAGATGAGCAAACGGTGCCCTTGTACAGTTTCAGGTACCTAAAATTCTACTAATGCATCATTTTATAAGTCCTAACATATAAAAATACAATTATTTGATGATGCCTCGAAATGCATTTAATACATTCCACCTTGTTTTAGAAGTAAGTTATAGTATATGTAATTAGGAATATTTATCATGGAATATTTGCATCATCTTATCTTAATTCGTCGCGTTTTATTGTTTAATTATTATTTAATTAATTAATATGATTAAATATTAAATATTATTTAATTAATTAATTAACAATTTGAGCAATATTTCTTTTACATACCGTATAAGTATCGACTTTCCTTTACAAAATAACGTTTGAATTCTTGCATTTCATGCATTCATTTCGAAGCTATAATCATTTAAAATCAAAAACTGCCAATTCATGTTTTATGCATCGTCACCTTCATCTACATTTTTGACAATTTCTCATTACATTTATCACAAATGATTGTACTTTAATGACACCTTTGGACTTATAGAATGATGCCTTATTAGAATTTCAAGTGCCAGAAGGAGTCTAGACGTACTTTTTGATCATGCTCTTTAGTACTTGCAGTGTACAAATTCTACCCGTTTTTGATTGTGAAAGATAATTTTTGTCGAATTTTTATTCTACTGCCCCCCCCCCCCCCCTGTAATCAATAGCTAATGCGAAATGAAAAATTACACTGCCAATTAGTGGTTAGAGCATTGCAAAATCTTTACCATTGTTTCATGGATCTCTCCGCACCATTGATGATATTTATATATGATAAACTAGAGGTATGATTGAAGTATCAAGTTTTTTATATATAACGTGAAAGTATTATAATTCACCAGTTGAGTAACAAGTTCATCAAATTAATCAAGTACTTTACTTTTAAAATAACATATTCATTAGATAAAGGGGAAAAATAAAACAAAGTCGGTTTAAGCAGCTGGGAAATAATAAACCAATTTTTTAACTTAAGTAACGAGATGAATATGTTGTACATAAATACAAATAGCGTTCATTATAATGAATATGTATATCAATCCGATTAATTAGCTGAAAAATTACTTGTGCAGAACCTGCATTCCATTCGAAGAAACTATTAACCGTTTATTTTTTGTAAAAAAGAGTAGGAAAAGATTTGGAAGATTTCTTCTTATTTTTCTATATAACGAATCATAAACGTAAAACACATGGCAAGATCATTCAATTTCAACATTATTCCATCGATAAAAGGTTAAACTCTAGTGAATGATTGTATTTATAATTCATAATAAAAAAAAAAGAAAAAAAAATAAGAAAACGTACAATAAAGAAGTAGTGTAGCTTTTGTACCTGTTTGTAATATTTCTATACGATATTATTAGTGTATGTAACATTCGTGTAGATGCAGCAAAGTAATTTGTAACAATAATGTATATGTGCAATGAGAAGTTTCAATAATAAAACGTTGAGAAATGTATTTATAGTTTTTTTTAACGGTATAAAATAAGATTGGCATTGTCGGATAAAATTTAATAAAGGGGCGATGGGAGATCATTAATAAAATTAACGTCATGAATATGAAATAAACAAATTAGATGGTCGTAGTTCTTAGGAAAGTTCAAACGCAGCGCACTTAAATTTCGATATACATTTATCGAATTATATAGGCGCCTACCATTTGTCCCCTTTCTTACACAACCTCTATCTATCTATCACGCAACTTGAATATTCCATCCTTTCAGAACTTCTCAGAACTTCTTTTCGGCGATAAACTTCAGAATATGATTTTTTATGTGCAAAGTTTTTGCCGTTAATGGAATTTTATACCGATCTAAATAGGTGAAAATCTATGGGTGCAATGTCTAGTGAATACCACAGGTGGGGTAGCATATCCCAATCATGGCCAACAGCTTTTGTCGAGTAGTCAGAGAGACACGAGGCCGCGCATTGTCCTCACGAAACACGACGCCCTTCGGATTTGTTAGTTCTGAACGTTTATGTTCAATTTGCTGTCTTTAATTTGTTTAATTGCGAACAATACTTTTCCGAATATATTGTCTATCTGTTTGGTACAAGTTCATATTACTGGATTCGAATGAAGATCGACTTTTGCGATGGCTAAAGGTAATTCAATCCGCTTTCCTCAAGATCTTTTCTGTTCAACATTATTATAAATAATCCATTTTTCATCTCTCGTCACGATCTTCAAATATCACTTGCTTCAAAAATGGTGTCTTCTCGTTGCGTTTATACAACGAGTCGCGAATGAAAATGCGATTCTTCGGATTTTTTTCCGTTAAATCGTGAGGTATCCATACATCAAAACGGTTTATATAGCCAAGCTTCGCAAAATGCTCGTGGGTGGTGGATTTTGATATTTTTAACATTTCCGCTAATTCAGGTGTTGTATAGCGTGGGTTATTCTGGATCAGTGTTTTTATCTGATTTTAATCAGTAGTAAAGGGCCTACCCGAGTGTTCTTAAATCTCAAGATTGAAATCACCAGCTTTAAACCTGGCAAACAATTTCCGCACAATTCTTACAACTATAGTATCGTGATCATAAATAGCGCATATCTTGTTTGCTGCTTGTGTGGCATTCTTGCCTTTCCGGTAAAGGAAAAGCATCAAATGCCTATAATGTATTTTGTTTCCTTCCATTTAAGAGCGTATAAAACTAACAAAAATTAATATATCCTAACCAAACTTTTTTCTAAAGATACCTGAAATATCACCTTTTAAAATATGTACATATGTCTTTTGTTTTCATCCATTATGATATATTCAGACCTGTTCTAATGCTATCTACCGAAAATCGGCAGCGAAATTTAACACTATGTTGTCACAATCAATGAAAACCATCCTGAGATCAACGCCATCTATTAAAAGCATGATTTCGGGTTAAAAATCGTGATTTGTTAATAGGAATATAGAATACCCAAAGAGGTCGCCGATATCTCTTCGTATTATGTCACAGGTAAAGAAAGACAATGGTGGGAGTATGATAGAGATAGAGGAGTTATCAACTGTGGTTATGTGCTCTTGGTAATTCCTAATAAATAGAATCCCCATTGAAAATTAACGAATTTGTCTCTTTCCGTGATCAATTTTCACACATTTAGAATTTTATCATGTAATAAGGTTTACAATTACAACTTAATTTTTTGAATTATTTAGTACCAGAGAATTTCGATAGATGGCGTTAAAGAGGCTAAAATCAATCAATTTCAGTCAAAATCAATTTTTGAAAATCACGAATCCCGTATTACAGAAGTTTTGTTATAATTTATTATTTTATTATTATTAGGTGTAAATATATAATTGTTAGGTATAAATTGTTTTTTTCTATATTAATTATAGATAACTGTGTTCGACTCACAATTAGCAACAGTTTTTCTGGAAATGATCATATAATACAATAAAAACTGAGATTATCTATTGCAAAATTATTGTACAAAATGTATTTTGTAAGGGTTTCAATAGATCGAAACAGTTTAAAAGCATTTTATAATCATGTCACTTATCCTTTCCATTATCCAATTTCCCAAAAAGTAAAAAGTATGAAATTGGTATACAGTTAAAGAAGATAGTTAAAAAAGACTACGATATAGCTTTGAAAAATTCAGAAACAATGACAAATTCCAAGAATCGTCGTGTTCGTGCCACTTCCTATACTGTTATATTCTCCTGATACAAAATCACAAAACAGATCAAAGATTTTGTTGTAATTTTGATTCCGAAGATTTCTTGGAAAGTGACATCATTTCCAACCCAATATAATGGTGAACAGGGCTATTTTTCGCGTTTCGAGTTTTAGAACTTTGTTTAAAAAGTCTGCCACTCCACTTTTCGTTAAAGGATTAGGATTGGTCATTCTAGGATAGCTGAACAGATCATGAAATGATTAAACAGCTGATTAACTTTAATTAAACGGTTATTGAAACCTTTCAGTAATGTACAGTGCAGAAATTATATAAATTATATAATTCTATTACGAATATTGATATATCTTAAATAATAACTCTGCGCATCTTATGACATTCTTATAGATTAGTACTTTGTTCAATTCTATTTAAAAATAACTTTTATAATGAAATTCCTGTAAATTACGTGTATAAATCCGTGTACAATCCGTCTTAAAACTATGTATGTGTATATATAGATATTTACATGAGTGGGATAGAAGAAAAATGAAGGCTGCGTGGATGGTTGCCTAGTAATAGGCGCGTAGCACAACAGGGCGTCATCTAAAATTTATGTTGTATGCTGGATCGTCTATGCAGAAATCCTCGAAGCCTAAATTTGTAACGAACGAATGGCTTTCAACATCCTGCGGTTGCCCTCACTGCTACATGGTACAAGAGTTGCGGGCAGTGATCGTCTCCGTAACACAAATTCGCGAAGACTAAATCAATAATTTTGTATTATTTCTTTAACTTGTTTAATGGCAAAAAGAAATTTAAATATTAATGAAAATTTGTATTCAAAATTTATATTCGATAACAAGATATGTACATCTGATACAGTTGTTACAAATCTTAAATGCTGCGAAACATACTGATACGATACAATGATAACTTTAAGAATTGCAAAACCTTCTCGTCTAGTATCGCTCATATTGTATATATATCGCTGTCTTCATCTAACAAAAGATATATATCTGTCCTTGTTACACAGTATGACACCCTTTGTCTATGTCATGTCATGGATAAATCTATGCTCTCGTAGCACATTATCTCACACTAATGTATTCCTTGTCCCACGGACGAAGCATGTGCTGACATCTATTGAAGGCGGAAGGAATAGCGACTACAGCATGTGAAGATAGATGGCAATATCGTCTGTGCTTGTCGCACAACCTTGTGTTTTTTGTTTACGGACAAACCATGTTCTGACATCTATTGAAGGCGGAAGGAACTATAACTTGGAGCATGTGAAGATAGATGGCATTATATGGTTTATCCGTCCGCAAAGACCGCAAGATTGTGCGACAAGGATAGTCTACATGAACGATTCTAGACAGAGAGGGCGGTGGTGTACAACAATGACAGATGCGTATTTCGAGTTCAAAGAGAGATTACAACAATTTGTATATAATACATGTTTTTGCTTATTTATTTTCCTGTAAATAGCAAGTGCATCATTTTATAAAATTTGCCACAGCGTCGTAAAAAACTGTTATACAAGTAAAATATGAAGTGGGTTGAAAACTGGTAAAAATGGTAAAGGAAACTTGAAATCTGTTAACGAAAGGAAAAGATGTGTTAGTCAAAATATGTTAAAGACCGTGTACAATAATCTGTCCAATGTGTAATTACTTGAGAGTGGAATAGTATTACTTCATTCGCGAGGGTAGGCAAAGACTGGCTTCGTAATCGAAAAAGATCCTTCCTGAGATCATGGTCCGAAAAAACTCCTTAAAGCATGCTATAAATTTATGTTGTGCATGATGCCAGAGTCACAGCCCACTGCGCGTGACCTCTTGCACACAATGTGGAAATAAATAAAGTGAGGGGAACAGATGGAAATCGGGAGGCCTCAAACTAGAACTGAAACGTGGAAAATATGATATATATATGTCGGGTTGTCATTGAAGTTAGGGGCATGTAACGAATCTTTCTTTGGATTAGACATTGTTGTTATGCAAGAGCGAAGATATTTACTAGTACAATTGTGATTGTGACAGAATTTGACAAGTAACCGTGATAATTAGATACTCGGGATGTGAATGGCAATGATCTTAGACTCAATAACGAATCCACGGTCAACGGGATGACGAATGCGATTTCTTCCACAGTCTAAGTCGAACTCAACTTACTGATCCACGATTCGGGTGTGACTCCACGTACTTGTCCACAGTACAAGTAAATCTTATTCGACTGAATCCCAGTCCAAGTGGAACTACCCTTATATACTCCTCTCCGTACCTCTCTGTACCACTCGGGTCAATTTTTGTTTTTAAGGAGAGCTATTTAATTACTTCATACCTCTGTTAGGTACACGTCCCTCCCGTGATCGTGGCTACGTTCTGCCATAAATCTCGGACATCCATACTCAGATTAAATCATAGACAACTATTTCTCAGTTTTATTATTTAAATACAGCTATAATAAAAAGTCTGGACTAAGGTATTGGGGACCTTTCCAAACATTCCAAAAGAAAGGCCCCGATGTCCTTTCATCTCCGACATATAAAATAAAAATAGAAAATTCATGGAAGTAGATGTGAAACAAAAAGAGGAAATCTGCCGGAAACAAAAAGAGAAGATTACATCTTTTTTAGAATTTAGATGTTTAATTTAGGCTGGTATTACACGACGTAGAAACGACGGACGTTACGACGGACGTTGCAATGTTATATCGCCGCAGCCATTATATTAATTTGTATAAGATCAGTTACGCGAACCACGTCCGTCAATTTGGGCACTAGAAACACTGGGATATGGCTTTGAACCGACAACCGTTGTAGAAATATAATAATTGTCCGATAAGTAACCGCGCTAGGAGCTCTAAAAAAGAACTTTTTTAGGAAACGGCTATTTATCGAATAGCCAATGACGTGCACGCTTACCCCGCTGTTTGTTTATCCTTTATTCGGTTTCTGTTTGCGTTTATGCACGCGGTGATTCATTAATTTTTATCTCCTCGATCATAATATGACAAGCAAGAAGTCGCAATGGAACGCTGTATGCATTTCGCTGGTCAACCTAAATAACTACACTTGGACTTAGGCCGGGGCTACACGAGCGTTATGCGTACAATGCAAAAGTATATATGCATTTTTATACGCAGCCACGCAATACAGCTTCAACGCTCGCGTAGCCTCTGCTTGAAGATGACAGAAAAGAATGCGTATGACTGTGTGTGAAATGCGTGCGAGCGAGTTTCGAACGGCTACATAGTAGGCGCCTCCTTAACGGACGGCGATATACATATATTGCCGTATACACATTAGAATACACATACATCTAGGAATGTGCATCACTGTCAACGAACGATGCATGGGTTGCCAATAGTGCTTGGAATATAATACGAAATGACGTGTATACAGTATAACAGATCTGAAGTCTGGAAACTTCTGGAGTGAAGGTAAAGCTCTTAGCGACCAGGAAATGTTTCTCAAGTCAGGCGCATCAATCGATTTCTTAGGCTTTGTCATGCAGCGCGATCTTGTGTCTGCAACGTGCAAGACAACCGTATCTGCAACTGAATTTCATGTTACTATGTAAATCCACATTTATTTGAACATTTTCTCTATCACATGAAATACTGGACGTTTGCTTTAAATAAATTGTGAAAAGTTATGAAAAGTAATTTAGTTTATATTCTTTATCTTCAGTGGTAAGGATGGCGTTGAATGTAAAAGTTTAACAAATCGATTCCAGCGCTATGGCTAGCGGCCGGTTTGTAAAGCACACTTCTTGATATTAAGAGCCTCGTCCCCACCACGGGAATTTCCAAATCTGTGCAAAGATAGGTGCATATGTATGTATTATCGTCACACAGTTACACAACCAAACGTCACACCACACGAATTGCGTCCGTCAATTCCTACGTACGTAAGACAACGTTGGCAACGTCGCGACGCAGTCAGCAATCGCTATGATACAAACGCAACGTGCGTCGAGCAATTAACACGGACGTTGCCGCATTCTTTGTGTTTCTATGAGACTGGTCACACAAACGGGGAGTTAACGTATATTAACCGTTATAATAAATGATGGACATCGAGGTACTGATATCCGAAGTTGAGAAACATCCCGTTTTATGGGATATTTCCAATCTTGAATACAAAGACAAATTAAAAAGAAACGAAGCGTGGTTGCGTGTGGCGAGTATTGTAACCCCCAATTTTATGCAAAAGATGGAAACTGATAAGAAGATTATTGGTAAGTAAAAAAATAACGAGTAATATATTTAATACATTGTGATTATTTATTTTATGAATACACCATAAACACGACGCAATTATATTTTTCCATGGTACTTTGATTTAATTATATATTTTTCTTTAATTACATTTTGCCATGGTACTTGGCCAACATCGTTTACAATATGCTATGCTTATAATGTCATTGGCGTTAAGATAAATCCGCCCCTAAAAACGTATCTTCCTTGCCCTTGTCCTTGAGAATATATTTCAAGATCAATGTAACCAACGAGTTCACTCCTATTCTCAATAATTACCGCACTTTCTTTCCATTTTTCTATCATTTGGTATTGGCATGCATTCTGCATGCGATACTTCCGACATTTTTGTGCAGTGTAGGTTGTACGTATAATATTACACGAGGTAGATCAACCTATTCGATATTGGTAACGCAAATCGAGGATGCTGTTTTTACTACTCAAATACCTAAAAACAATGTACAAAGAAATATGAAATATTAATTTATTGGCACTTAATTGGTTGGATTATTATTAATATTTTTTATAGTGCAGGAGATAACTTCTAAATGGAGAAGCGTACGCGATAATTATATTCGTACTTTAAGAAAAAGGAACGGAAATAATAAGTCAGGCTCTGCTGCAAAAAAGAAAATACGATATGTTTACGAAGAACAATTAGGATTTTTGAAAAAATGTCGGGAGCCAAAAGATACCAGTAGTAGCACGGAGGTAGAAAAGAATGATCCAATAAGTACAGATTCCGGAACCAACATTAGTAATGGATTTGAATCAATTTTTGATAATGAAGAAACGAATAATGAGTTCCGATACCCCACACGAGAAAAAACAAAAAGAATTAATGCAGAAGAAGAGGTGGCTAATTTTTCGGAGTATAAGAAAAATACAAACGACGACGATGACGACATGGCATTTTATAAATCAACATTACCACTAATTAAGTCTTTTAATTTAGAACAAAAAATGCAATACAGAATGCAAGTCATGCAATTAATTCAGAATATTAGAAATTCATCTGTTCAACGTACTCTATCAAAATATAATACGTAACACATCAAATTGTCCAATTAGATATTTTTATGGTACTTCATTAAGAAAATTTCCCTTTCGACTACAAATTTTCATGGTAGATATAACAGAAAATTCCTTCAAAAATATATCATCATTACATTACTTAATATAAATATTATTTTATTATTATTAATGCTATATTAATGTACATTATTGTTATTATTTCGTATTCTATAAATTATTATCTTTTTATTTATCTTAAATGTAATTCTCTATTACATTATTTTAATTACCTTATGTGTATTAATATAGACAACATTTTTTCTGTTCACCTAGTTTGGTCTTCTAGTAACTATATCATTCTAATCACAACTAGCCTTTCCTAAGACGGCATTGCACATCTCATTTTTGTATCCTTACGCATTATGCTTTGTTTTTTCTTCTTAAGTAATTTGTCGAACGATGATCGCGACATGCGAAAATAATTGAAAAATTTCTCACCATCACTTGCAAGTTCATTATAGAGCGTGTGAAATGAACCTTTCAGTAGTCTTGAATTGTTTATAGAATGCAGTCAGTACTTTCTTGTCCTGACTTATATTTTCTTTTGAATTTTTAATGTAAACGAGCGTAAACGAAAATCGAGAATACTACAGCGTTAATTTTGGTCACATGAATATCTTTCTCAGTGTATTAATGAGAAAGAATTACGGAGAACCAAACCAACGCTCGTGTGAGTACAGTTCTAACGTCCGTCAAAATTGACGTCCGTTATAACGCTTGTGTTTCCCCAGCTTTATTTTACAAAATATCGAAGTAATTATTAATAAAATTAGCTTTTCTAATTACCGCTTTATACCAAATTGTCCTTTAAATTCTGTTAACCATAAGTTAGCTATGTATATATGTATATACAGCGTAAGAGCGGCCGGTTGTAGATAAACTTATGTGAGAAGATAACTTGAAAATATAAAATAAAACTTTTTTGTACGAAAAAAAAAAAAATTGAGTTTGAAAATTTGCCAAATATAGTTAAACTTGGCTAAGTACCAACTAGGTACGAGTAAACAATCAACAATGGGTCATTAGACATGCAAAAATAAATCGAACACGTAAAATAAAAAAATTTCCAAACTCGATTTTCTTGAAAAATATGATTCATCAATTTCTGTAACAAGATGTCATGTGATTGTTCAAATCAATGCAACGTAAATGTATTAAGGTTTTAAAAAATAAAAAAATTATACATGAGATATTAAAATAAAATAAAAGATATCAAGATTATATACTTGAAATTTAAATAAAATATGAAAATAGGTAAATCCTTCAGGTGTCTTTAAGTATACATTCGCCAAAATGTTGTTATTCCAAATGAAATCTCTTCAGTATTCCCTTATAGTTTCAAACAAAAGAAATTTCTTTTACTATACATTAATCTAAATTTCAGATACATACAATAAATATTCAAATAGTTTCTTTGCATTAAAATACACACCTCATGTAATTGTATACATGCATGATCGTCGCTGATTATATACTATTTCAAACAATAAGAACATAATGTTTTAAGAAATTAAAAAGGGATAAAGGGAAGTTAATTAAAAATTGAGTTACATGAAAATATTAATAGTTCGTATTTTATTTAAATGTATATTTAAATAGCGGATGTGACATGAAGTCGAGATATATCGATATAATCGATATATATTCGAGTTGGTGAATTCGAGAAATAATGGTCTTCCTTCCGTAACTCTACATACTAAGAAGAAGATGGAAAAATCGTAAGTGTACTAGAAATATCTTCCTCAACTTCACTATTAATCAATATTAATTTTCCCTAAAACGCATTAGTGTTATACTTTTGGAAATATAAAAAATTCTATGACTAATAAATGTCTTAAAAATTAAACTTTGTATTAAAAATTTTAAGTATGTCTATTAGTCATCAGAAACATGTGTTTCGAGGTTAGCGTGGCAGTGACCTATAATAAATAACTAGCCCTATTCCAGGAAGGTTAAATTAATTACATATTAGATAATTATGCAATTTAGTGACCGATAAATAAAAGTATTTCTATTGTTTAAAAATGCAACTTAAATCTAACCTAACCTTTTTGGTAAATTTTAGACACTGAGTGAATTAAACCGAAAAAATATCAAATTTTTAAAATTTTTCTTTATCTCTTAAAAAAAGACTAATTAAACAGTAAAAATTGGAAAAAGTCGATGAACTGCATAATTATTGATAGTTACACATCAGACTAGTGAAAGAGAATTTTATTACATATATCGTTTAATTATTCAGTTTTCGATTTAATAGTCTATAAATTTCATTTTTCTTGGTTAATTTCAAACAGAATGGCGGACACAGCTCCAGCCGCGCGTGGAGGTTTTCGTGGAGGGTTTGGTTCACGTGGAGGGGGTGATCGCGGAGGTCCAAGAGGTAGAGGTCGCGGGGGCAGAGGCCGAGGTCGTGGTCGTGGACGTGGTAAAGAGGATAGCAAGGAATGGATTCCAGTGACAAAACTGGGACGCCTTGTTAGAGATGGAAGGATTGAGTCTTTGGAACATATTTACCTCTTTTCCTTGCCTATCAAGGAATATGAGATCATTGACAAGTTCCTTGGAGTCGAATTGAAAGACGAAGTACTGAAAATTATGCCAGTACAGAAACAAACCAGAGCTGGTCAGCGTACTCGTTTCAAGGTAATTTTATACAAGCATAATTTTTAAATGATGTAGTGTGATTATTAATGCACTGAAGATCTCATTAGTAATTCCCATTTTACAGGCTTTCGTAGCAATTGGGGACTACAAGGGCCACATTGGCCTAGGAGTAAAATGTTCTAAGGAAGTGGCCACTGCCATCCGTGGAGCTATCATTCTTGCCAAGTTGTCAGTTGTGCCAGTACGTCGTGGTTATTGGGGAAATAAAATCGGTGATCCTCACACTGTACCCTGTAAAGTTACTGGTAAGTGTGGGTCAGTTCAGGTGCGCTTAATTCCAGCACCAAGAGGCACAGGTATTGTATCAGCGCCTGTGCCCAAGAAATTGTTGCAAATGGCTGGTATCGAGGATTGCTATACCTCAGCTAGAGGATCCACCTGTACTCTTGGCAACTTCGCAAAAGCTACTTACGCAGCCATTGCCAAAACCTATGCATACTTAACACCGGATCTCTGGCACGATCAGGCGCTAAGAAAAGCTCCTTATCAAGAATTCGCGGACTATTTGTCGAAGAATCATAGAGTTGTAGGCGGACAGAGACCTGCTGAAGTTGCCTAAAGAAATAAACCTCCATGCAAAGTATCTAATCGTAATCATTTTGCCTTTCCTTCCCTATTATTATTACATCTCATAATTCGTAAATAAACTATGGATGTTCATGCATTTATGGAAGTTACAGATGCAAAAGTTAGCACCTGAAAAATACATATATAAAAATACATAAAATGTCCAAAGTAAAACACAATATTTTGTAGGTGAGGCAGATCTATATAATTTTCGTTTTTTAGCCATTTTCATAAAAACATGAATTTGCACAAACATTCCCAGTCATAGGTGTTAAATTAGTTATAAAATACTACAATTTACTCGATTTTTATTTTTGTAAAAAATAATATCTACAACACATCTCTATAGTTCTTTTCTTTTTCGCTTAGATCCTTAAATATTGGCGGGTCTTCTTTTTTACTATTGACAGTTACATGGTCTTTTTAACACATTTTATTTACAATTATACGATTTTTTTAAAACGTTTTATCCACATGTATTCGGTTTTTCACACATTTTACTTACTTTTACACGGTTGCAAAAACGCACACTAATAATTACAGTTCGTAGATAATGTTACGAAAATTATGCATATCCTGCACGAATATTTCAAAATATATATTACTAGTTTATTATATATATAGATGGCGTGTAAAAAAAATAACAAAAATTGCGAAGAAAATGGTGTAAGTCGCTTCTTACGACTTTTTTATCTGAGCCTGTCATGAAAATGTAAACAATATGATTTGTAGATTTATATTAGTTATTTACATTCTGAAAATTTCATCGAAATCGATTAATACTGACACAATTGACTGGCATCGAAGGATTTAAGAACCTTTAAATTTATTATAGCTATATAGGCCATAGGCTGAAAGTTGTAAAAAACTGCCATCTTCACCAGTTTTGACTGATTTTTATGACATTTTCAATATGTACAATATAATTGACGAAACGTATTGTTTAAATTTTCATTACAGGCTTAATAAAAAAAAAGTAAGCAGCGATCTTTACTATCTTCTTTGCAATTCCAACCAATTGCAATTTTCCCAAAATTTTCTTTATATATCATTTAGTAAACTAACTATTTTATCTTTTCAAAAAAGCTTAAATAGTTGATCCAATTTTAAAGAAGTTATTCTGTTTTAAAGGTTGTTTGGATATTAATGGAAGTAACTGTATGAATGTGTTTATTAAATAAAATATTTTTAGTGAATGCAATTCTATATTTTAAATAGATTTTTGTGTAGTTTGCGTTACTTTAACACAAATTTTATACTTTATTACAAATCAATCCTTACGCAACTTTTTTTTGTACGATTTTTTTATGGATACTATGCATCTATCATGTAAAAAGATACCCAGCTGTATATTATATATCTCTTTCTGCTGTCTGATTAACGAAACGCAAAAAATTCCACATTAGGACTGTAACAAAGGCAATTAACTTTAGCCTAGGTAATAAAATAAATGGTCACCGTGACGTTATTCGAACGACTGTCAATCATATCGATCGCTTGAATCGGCGTGTGTAAAAGTAATCGACTTCAAAACACAATAGATATGTATAATTGACGTTTTTTAAATGAAAGTATAGTGTAAAAAAAACATTGCTAACGCTAGATAGATCTCGATTTCTCCCGTGAAGTTTGAGCAGGGCCGAAACAGCTGTTCTGTTGTTGGATGGTTAATTTGACAGGGAAGTCGAAGGATAAAACGAATGTTTTATCTAGATTTAACCTTTTTAAATGATATCGCGAATATTCCGTGGCGAAAATGAGAATGTCGCAGTTAAGAGAAAACGGCAAATCGACACCTTGAAAATTTTTAACGACAAGTAAGAAGATTTTTCGATTGTAACCTCTCTTGTTTAACCTTATTCGCATTAATCTGTCTATATCATCTAACAATTCCATGTAACATTATTTTTTATCCACGTAAAATTTGCATTTTATGGTTCATATACGACGAATAAAACAAAAAGCTTATTACGTCTGCCATTAAATACTTGGTTAAATCTTAATTCGCTCATTACGCGTCCGTCATACAAGAAAATACACACCTAGTTTCTTGAGCTCGATTGTCTAATTTCTTATTTAATTTAAAAAAAATAAATATTTCATATATGTTCCTGTGTTGTCTCCATCGAATTATTTTTTTATATTGTATAACTGTTTGTCATGGTTGCTTAACTGTTATACAAAATTTGTGTTACAGTGTAGTAGAGTTAAGAGAAGATGTGGAATATCAGGTACAATTCAATGCCGGGGAAAGGAGAATGGCTATTATGGTCTCTTTGTCACCGGAGTTTCCGTTGGAAAAACCAGTACTCAGGGTTTCTCCACCCATAAAACACCCTTGGTGTAACGAACACAACGAAATCACCAGTGCACCAGGACTACTTAATGTAAGATCTCTTATATTTCTAACATATTTGACTAGAATCGTAAAGATCATTTGGTTTTACATATCAGTTTACAGTGCACAGTGACCTTGGTCGTGTCGTTCAAGCTATCATTAGAGAATTTAGTAAAAATCCTCCACAGTTGTTAGAAGAAATCTCTCCTGGATCTGTCAAATCCCACAGAGGTACATACATTTTTATATTACATGTGATGAGAGCAAAGAATCAAAATTTTTGTTACTATTCTTTTATTATACGAATCACAGATTCACAAGGAAGAAATTCTCCGTCTTATTCCTTGCAACAGTATCCAGAAATTACACCAGCGTCATACAATTCTTATTATAACACTCAATATCCGCAGTATTCATCTGCCAATGCAAATACTTGTATCTATAATTACAATCATACAAATTCGGGTACGGTGTACGTGACGGAGAGCCATACAAAATTCGGTTCTCCGTCACAGCATTCAGCATATGTTGCGACTTCGCGAAGCGGTTCGCTTCACAATACAGATGCAACTAGGTACAATTCAAATCAACATGGAACGTATTTGAATTCGCATTACGTAAACGCGAATTACCATCAGCAATCGTTGCCGAATCAAGCGCAAATTAAGCTGCGGCAGAGCATAGCGTTCCCAGAATTGAATAACTTGAGTAACGAGGAATTGAGATGGTTAAGCGAGGATGATGATAGATTAGATGAATTCCTGGATAAACATTCCGACTTAAAAGACATTAACACGGCTATCGACGATGCAATAGATTGGGTCCAAAAAACTGCCGGTAAGATTATTTGCGACAAAGCCATTTTCTTCTTTTGGATATCTATCTTTTTCTATCTATTCCTTAGAGGCCAATGTAGCCAAAGAACCCGAGCTTAGAGAATTGCAGTCTGATGTAGCGAATAAAGTACAGACTGTCACTGCACTAAAAGCTAGATATGATCAACTTATACAACGATACAATAAGTTGTCCGAAGCATTTACTCCGGATCACATAAAAGAGTGTTTAAGGAAAGCTGCAGATGAGAGTCACGAAGAAAGCGAACGAATCGCCGAGGACTTCCTTAATAGGAAAATTGATGTCGAACGTTTCCTCAGCACTTATATCGAGTGTAGGAAGTTGGGCCAAGCGAGAAGAACTAAAGAGGAAAAATTAGCACACCAGCTGAACGAATTGAAACGAGCGGGTTATTAAAATTATGTATAATCTTATCTTTTTCTATGAATCGAACAAACTGTACATAATGCCTAGTTCAATTAAATGATACTGTGAATTTGAATAGTATTCGTGTTTATCAAATATATATACGGTAAAAATACTCGCTGGCAGAGAACATTTTTATAACGTATTAATACGTTACTACGTTACAGAGTTATGTCATTGCTTGTTATACGTGGGCTGCGTTGAAATTAATTAGATTATGTGGTATTCCGTACGAAAAATTATCGAAACTGCAACACACGAGTGAATTGATTGAAATTACTTGCGAAAAGAAATTATCAAGTATATGTACGAAAACCAAAGGCGCTGGTTTCAACTGATAAAAGCTATCAAACAATTCAATTTAAAATGTACTTATTTTTCCATACAGAAAGTGTCTTTTAAATGAATTTAATTATTCTGTTATTACGCTGTGACATATTATAATTGCATCAATACCACTCTAATACAAAAAAAAGGAACTTTTTTTTACTGTGTAAATAAATGTGCGGGAATATAATTAAATCGATTTTTCGAAGTTTGCTATTTAGTAATGTTAATCTAATTACTTATCCTACGAATGTTCCTAATATTGTAATATACTGATAATTGTATAGATACAAAAAGTCTGAAATGAGAAAATGCTTTTTTTTTTAAACAGTGTGGCGTGTGTAATTTTATTAGAATATTCATGACGCTATTATCTAAAAACACAGCTTAAGGTAACAAAGAAAAGTTTTCGTGTTGAAATTAAAATGTAAAGATAATTGTGTAGAAATCGTAAGTTGTAAATAACTTAAAAAAACGAGTTTTTAATAATAACAATAAAACAAAAGGGATGTAAAAAATTTAATTTGATTTACTAATGACCATTTCATGATATCATCAAAATGATAAATACAAATGCGGGTTAACATTTTATTTCCATACAAATACTTAATATTCACTAAATATCTCAAATATTCTTCCTATATTATAAAAATAACATTGATACAAGAACCTTATTTTCTTGAAATACATACTTTGTTCGTATCGGCAGTTTTAAGTTTCCCACTAATATTACTGTCTCATATATTTACATATATGGGAACATAGTTGAACATTCTTTATACAGTTATTTTGTTCCTTATCAGTCAGCATGTAATATGTGTATATAATTTGATACGTGGATTAAGGATCAACAAATGAAATCATAATGTATCTTGTACCACTGGTAACTCGAAGTCCTTCGTGATAATGAGTCAATCTTCCAGGATGCATCAACATCCAACCTGGTTTTGTGTCCGTAACAGAGCAGTTATAACGGATAAATCGACAACCTCCACCTTCATAATCCACCCCCGCCCTATTTAGAGCGATGTTGATGGTATAAGTTGAACTATCATGATGTGGCTTCAATGATGGTTGTTCATCTGGACGATATCTTACGACGAAATTCATGAGTGCACGAGGTGGCTGTAAATTTCAATTACGAACATATTCAATTAGTATTTTATTTGTACTAATTTTCCATTAATATTCAAAACAATGCAGAGTATTTTTTATTTAATCTCTGATACTCTTAATTTATTTGAAATGTTTCACTACAGTACGATATGCATACTTCACCTACAACAAGCTGTTTCGTTTAACTGGTGACGGTAAAATTTCTCACGACGGATTGATTTTATCAAAAAAGTATTCTTACAAAAATTGTTTAGTATACGAGTATAGGAAGATATTATAGATGATATAAACAATTTTTTCTAAGCCTAATAGTGGAAGAGATATTAATATCAAATTAACCTTCTTAAATGGAATCCTGTATTTTCCGCTCATAATATGATAGCGTTTGTTGAGATGAATACAAACAACATGTCACATAATATCATTTCATATAGTAGAATGGCATGGATTAAATCCTAAAAATGAACCAGCGGAAATCAGTAGTTGAATTCTACAAGACTTCATGGCCTAACGCCATCAAATGATTGCGCTTTGAACTAGACAAAGATCGAGTTTTTTTATCTCCCTTTATGCTTCTTAGATTCATATCTTTAGTTTCTAACTGTCAGCTTAAGAAATGTCTTTTGCAAGTCAAGAAGTCCTCTTATGTACCACACAACATTGCAGGAATATTTTTTAATAACTTTAATCCCTTATGAGATATTCGACCGTTTCCAGTTAAATAGAACATCCTTTATACATGTATAACAATATAACCGCAACCTAGTAAAAAAGTGCAACGAATCCGAATACGAAGCCTATCGCCATTCCCTATGATGTGATCATTTTGCCAAATAATGTCTTGCAATTTAAAATTTGTGCAACGGTGCATTAATTTATATGTAGATCAGGGTGAGAAATATTGTGCAACCAACAGACTACTTATTCCCAGATATGTATCCTGTTTTTGGTAACTCTTACATTCGTATTATATCCTATAAAAACATGTTCTTGCAAAGGACTGACATATTCATAAAGAAAATTTAACCAAGATTCGTGGAGGCCGATTTGTTTCATGTGAATATCTCGTGTCGGTACGGCTTCGTATCCACCTTCGATACGTGGGTCCTAAAAATGATTGACATATTTTATAGTTAAAAGACAAATATCTTACATCGTGATAATATCCGGCGAACACGAGTTCCTGAAGAGGTCTAACATACTCCTTTAAAAAGTATAGCCACTGTGGCTCAAATTTTACTTGATTCATATGTATATCACGGGTTGGTACATTTTCATAACCACCCGTTAATCTCGGATCCTGTTGGAAAAATTATATTATTATTGTTTAGTGATAAGGCAAATGTTTATCCTGTGACTGTTTTATCTGAAAAATGTAACTATCGCGTTATTAGTGTAACTGTTACTGTAACTATTTAAAGATAAATAGTCATACATGATTCGATCCGTCCGACCACTTTCCGAACGTTTCCATGATATCTATCAACTCTTTCGTAAACCTCTCGTTTACTATAGGGAACCTATAAACATCTGGGCAAACCTGCAATGAAAATTTAATCGACCTGAATAATACCGAGAATTCATATATTTGATAAATATTAAACATTTCGATAAAATATATATAATGAGCGGGAAAAAGAGTATAAGACAATATCGGTCAATTGGATAAGTATACTATACTACATATATATACGCAGTACATATACCAATAGTATATCCAAAATTTAACACCTGATCTTACATTGCACTTTAAATATTACAAGTGCCTCTCGGCAAAGTTAATAATTCTGAGGTATTATCTGACGTATCTACGTTTCTTTTATCCGACCACTAGAAATGTATAAATGTGTTTTTACCTGCACCGGAGTTTTATTCGGATTAAAGTTTTCCGAATAATTTTCATGTATGTATGTTTTTTCCCAATCTAATTTGTTGTTGAGAATTTGATAGAAATCCGGATGTGTTACCGTCACGTCATAATTATCTGGATCAACGAGATGTCCAAAGTCAACTCTATTACTGACATACATGAAGATGTTTCGTTCTCTGTTAGCATAAGCGAAAGCCATCTCCGTGTCTAAATCGCCTTCCAAATAGGATGGACGAGTCTCTTTGTTACTTATTAGAGTTGCATTAATTAAGTAGCAGTTGCTGATAAACGGCACGTTCCATAGTCCTCTGTAATAATATTATACACTATATATTTATGTATGTATATATATACGTATATATGGTGGCCCCTAAGTCACTTCCGCATTTAAAAGTTGTATGACTCTTTTTTATTGTATTACATAAATATTTTTAAATTTTTGTTCCAAATTCACAAAGGAGCAACAAGTAAAAATCCTCAAAAAAAAAAAAAAAGAAAAAGGATTACTCTTTGATATGACACAATGTCTGATATGACATTCTTCTGACATAACATCTCACCAAACTGTTATCTTTACAGGATGCAATTCACGTTAATGAACAACTCTCGGGTTTTCAATACTTCAAATCCTGGTGTTCTGTTTATTAACATACCGATTGTCGTAAAAATAGGCCACATCTGCCATTAGAGTAGTGTTAGAAAAATGTAGTATTAACTAAAAAAAAAAAATTCAATTGTTTTTACTCGAATTATTTACACTCAAATTACACACTTTAAAAATCTGCAACAAAAATTTAAAAGTATAATACCAAGAAGAATCTTATACAGCTTTTAAATGGAAAAGTAACTTATGGGCTAGCCTGTATGATATTATATTGAATATTAAATTTTTCTACTGATATGAAATAAAACACAGTAATTATTGTGGTGAAAAATAATGATTCGATTCAGCTTAATTCATATAAACGATCGATTTAATATATAATAGCACGTGGGTATCCAATCGGTCTGCTGTTCTCAGGACCTCAAGGCCAGTGAAGAAGCAGACGCGAAACCATAGAAGGGACCAGCATACTTGTTTGTTAGTCCCGCGAGACAATATTTCGTAAGGCAATCAGTCTGATGTCGTGATTGGCTGATGAACACACTGGCAATGGGTTATGCATAATTATCCAATTGAGATTCATAACTCTGTCACCAATGACGCGACATGCCCATCGTGCATAGTCCATTCATATTTTAGGCTGTAGGCCGAAGCCCAAAGATTCGGCTTGACCACTTGTCAAAAGTAGCGGTTCCGTGTAGCCGGTAAGCACCTGAAGATTGTGTCACTTTTATCACCAACAATTGCTTTCCGGTGAAGTTCGATTGGTATACAAGCGACTATCTTTAACATACATAAGTATAAACACGTTTAATGTTTTGCAAAAGTTACTCAAAAATATTTCAAGTGTTCTAATTCCAAGTTAGAATAATCAAAATCAATTGAAAGCTAAGATACACCCAAGTGTAACAGCTCTATGTAAAGTGCATAGAAATATTGACACTTTGAAAAAAGATTGAGAACTATATAATCGTAGAACAAATGAAGATATATCAACTTTTCTGCCTATTCTTTTTTGCTGGTTTATTGGTAAACACAGACGCGGCAAAAGGTGGAGGAGGTAGAGGAGGCGGCAGACGCAGTGGCGGAAGAGTTTACAAATCTCGGATGCCTATTCTGATTCCTCACAGAAATCCTGCTAGTGCTAATTACTACGAAAACAAAGATGTGAGTTTAAAGATATTAATCGATATCAGATCATCGATCGCCTAACTTTTAAAATTCGTAGGGAGCGAGAATAGTGAAAGCTTCACACTTTGAATTGGATTACATGTTGGGTAGGAAGATCACGTTTTTCTGCATGGCCACTGGATTTCCAAGGCCTGAGATCACCTGGTTGAAAGATGGAATTGAATTGTATCATCATAAATTCTTTCAGGTATTCTCATTATTCAGAAAAAGGGATTTCTATAAGAGAAATTTGAGGAAAGTTGTAAAATCGTGCGTATTGCAGGTGCATGAATGGCCTGTTGGTAATGATACGTTAAAATCAAAGATGGAAATTGATCCAGCCACCCAAAAAGATGCGGGATATTACGAATGTCAAGCGGATAATCAATATGCGGTTGATCGTCGTGGTTTTAGGACGGATTATGTCATGATCTCCTATTAAAATCAGTACTTTTGTCGTAGTTGCAATACTTAAGTTTAAACGTAAATCTCTTCAACTTACCGTAATAGCAGAAAAGCTAATTTTAAATACCAAGTTTAATTTTTTAAAAGCTATACACTTTCACTTTCACTTTTCTTTGAAACATATCGAATAATGTTGAATTTAACACTTTTATAACAGCAAAAGCGTTATATTTACAAAAATATAATAAAAAGAAAGATGTACGACACGTTCCGTCTTTTTTTAAATGCACGAATATCACAGATTGTTACGAATCTCAAAGCATGAAGGCACACTTGGAAATTTAAAGTTCCCCCTATCTTTTACTCATTAAATCACAATTGACTCTTACAAGGGTGGTACATCTGTAGTGTAAACCATAAAATAAAACATAAGATAGCATATCACAAATTTGTTTGACGAACTGCCATTTTGTTCACGAATTAAATGAAAAAATTCCTGAAACAACGTTCTGCCTTGTCATATTCAATCTTGTTTTATTAGAACCCATTCGATTATCAGTACTAGGTAGAACGAACAATCAAGTTAGAGCATTTGGAATTTGGCGATGACCGAGTTGCAATAGGTGCCGAATGAATAACTAGCACATGTACGTATAATACATGCAGTTCAGCAGTATCTGTCTATACATCTGTAATAGATAGGAGAGAAGACTAGGGGAGTAATGAGTAGGTAACTGTTAGTTACATCGGAGTTCCGTGTGATCGTCATACGTTGTCTGTACTCGGTGAGTATCTGCGACATATTAACACAGACTCCTCTGTTTTCTCTACTTTTATTCATCTACTTGATCTATCCATTTCTAGTTGCTTTGCTCAAATCATCATGCCACGCTCTACGGTGATGTTATTTCTGTTAATCGTACTACTACTAAATAGCCAGGAAATTCTTGGACGAAGAGGACGAGGCAGAGGAAAAACCAGATCGCGAGTCCAAATAGGACTGCCTATCACTGGAAAGTATCGTGATCCAGAAAGTGATCAATATTATAATAATCATGATGTACGTAGACTTCTAAAGCAAGTTAGAAGTCGCTTCTAATTTTTTAATTGATTTCTAAAAATGTTTATCTAGGGAGCAAAAATAGTATTGGCATCGCACTTTGATTTAGAGTACGTTTTAGGACATAAAATCGCTTTCCTTTGCGTGGCACGTGGAAACCCACGGCCACACATCACATGGTTCAAGGATGGTGCTGAAATCTATACACATCTTTATCTACATGTTGGTATAGATAATCTTAATTGCGATGATTAAGTCTTAATAAACGATGATTATAATGATGAAAATTTTGTACGTAAAGGTACACGAATGGCAAGTTGGACCAGATAAAGTGAAATCGAAACTGGAAATAGATCCTGCGACACAAATGGATGCTGGAGTCTACGAATGTACGGCCGATAATATGTACAGTATCGATCGAAGATCCTTCAAGACTGACTTTTCCATCGCTTTCGATTAAGTTTCCTTTTTCACAATACTTTAGTACGAATATAGATGAAATCGAAAATTATTGCCTTTAAGATGTTGGTCAAAATAACTAGTGATAAAAAGGACATGAAATGATTCTCACGAAATGTATAATGTTTGCACACGTATGCATAGTTAGACAATAAATAAAGTACGTTGCATTAAAATAGCAAATTTATAAAATATTTTTAAGATATACCTGCGTTCATTCTTGACGATCTCTATGTAATCAAAACTTCGAGCATAGAATCCATCGTCCATTATAGCTCCCCAGAAATTGCTCCACATTTTATATGGTCTGACTAGTAATGGTGCGATGATATCTCGCTGTTGTTCTATTAGAAGTTTCAAAGTATGTTCGTTATCCAGATGGGAAACGGAATCAATTGAGAAATATCCAGAACATTCCTTTAACAAGCAATAATCCCTAAAGAACGATATTTATCTTAAAATTTACAGAAATTTCATTGAAAGTAATAAGGTTAAATATATCTTTGATACATACATGGCTAAGTTTCTTGCATCAACTTCACTCATAGCATCGTTCACAGAAATTTGCTTACTACTATTATATTCCTTTCCAACCTTCTTCATAAAATTATCAAGTACATCTTGGTGATACTCTACGTTGTTATGTATAAGCAAATGTAGCTTCGATTTTGGATATGCTTGCTGATATATCGCCGATAGAAATTCGGTCAAGAAAGGAGTCGGCCGTTCTATAAATATAGCGATTAATATAATCGGATATGATTCCGGTGTTGTTCTATCCAATTCTATCGTTCCTTCCCAGCACATTTCGCATCCTTCCTCAGGACTCCATGCGTGAGCCAAATAATTCCCCAAAGAATTCAGCGATAACTTGCTGTAACCATTTCCATGAAGAATCAATGGTTCTGTGCTATAAACAGTATTTAAAAGCGAAGCCTTGCCACCCTCAAATTTTAACTCCACATCAGCTATAAAAAAAAAAAATAATCTTATTCACTTTATTCATTTAATTCTACTTTACTTATTCACTTACCTACAGCACCATATAGATTCTGAAATATCTCAGACTTATGATCCAGTTTAATTTTATGACGTTCCCTTAATTCCTCGTCGAGATACGCCAACGTATAAAATAATTGATCATCATCCTTGTTTTTTATCGGGGCGTGTGTTAAAATCGCATAAACGTCCGAAGCATAGCCCACGAAGCCTCCAGAATTTAGAAAGCGTTTCCCCAGAGTTGCGGATGGATATTTGGACGCTAGAGATTTATCTGGCCAACAAGAGCCTTCTGCAGAAAACAAAACTCTAGCGTCCATACTCTTAAACTTATTAATGATCTCAGTCAAGTCGCTTAAGTATATCACGTCGTAACTAAAATATAAAGGTAATTATTAAAATTAAACATTAGAATTATACAAATGAAACAAGTTAACGGAGGAAATGAAATATGCAAAAGACCTGTCCGTAAATATAACAATTTTCTGGTCATCGTTCCCATAATTTTCTAGAGCCTTCTTTAAAAGATTTACTTTGTATCCTCCTCCTGCGCTGGTTTTTATGTTATCACCACCTAACCAAGGTTCTCCCAAACCAAGTACTCTCAAATTATCCCGAAATCCATAGACATTGACCGATCTGAGATATCTTTTGTAGCCATCGGTTTCGTTCGAAGCAATAGTGAACACCAATACATCTGTACACAATTTAAACAGTATTTAGATTCTCATACTCTAAGAAAAATGGGAAAAAATTTCATGTAATATATTTGTATATATGTCACATTTCAGCGAGTAAAAGAAAAATATTTTCCTCTTGGCCGTTTTATCTGAATTTCGAACGCGACACTTCAGCCCTGAATACAGAAGGCCAAATGGCCCTTTACAAAAATGCTGCACAGAGATTTATGCATATATGAATATACATTGCGGCCGAATAACACGTACAAAATATAGAATATTGTATATAGAAAATTTGTCCATATAACGCTTCGTTTTTTAGAAAGTCGAGTTTGAAAACTTGTCAGGTACAATTGAACATGGCTAACTGCGATCTACAGAATTTTATTCTGAAGATAATAGAAAGTGGAATCGTGAAGTCGAAAATATAGAATAAAATTTGTTCACAGGACGCTTCGTTTTCGAGAAAAATAAATTTGAAAATTCATTATACACGTGTATTAGGACTAATTGTAACTGAACTAAACATGTTCAAACTTTATTTTCTTGAAAATGAAGCCTTGAAACGGAAAAATTTAAATGTTAAATTGTCATATACATAGTTTTGCAATATTTTATTTAATAGCTAGTTCAATGATACTGGTAACGAGTACAATTTTATTTCGTCTTCGCTCCTTTTTAAAGCATATATGGCTCCCCATATTGGAAGGGTTTATCTATTTTGAGCAACTGGGTATCAACATATGCACCGAACGAGCAAAAGCTAGGCAAACGCGATTCACATAAGCGCTACATTTTCCACATGACATCATGATTCGAATTACTGTACGTGTTAACAGTCACGTCAGCTCTCAGCGAAACTGGATTCGCGTAATATATATTGAACGGAATTTCAATTGTCAAAAAGCCGTGTTATTTTGAAATCCAACTTTTATTTATATTTGGACACAATTGCAAATTAAAAAACCAAAATTAATTTTATTTCTATAAGAATAATAACTAGTTGAATTAAAAAATGCGATGTTTTTATCATACTACATAGACATCATGTAGGCACATATTTAGAAGATTCTTATAAAAAATTTCAACTTCTGTAAAGATATTGTCTAATCTTATTGTTCTTCTCGTAAACAAATCTAAAGAATTAATTAAGAAAATTGCCATGTGGAAAAGCTGCCATAATAATGATAAAAGGTTTCGGAACATTGGAAACAGAGGCATCTTCAGAGAATATGCTTATGTAAACGGAAATGGAAAGATAACCAGATCGCGCGAACGCTATTTAATTGTTCATTAAGGCATTGTCAATCAGGCAATTTCTTTGTGTATTAAATGCGTCGTAATAACTGTAAAATACATTTATTTTCTTGTAATTATAAAACATATTCAAGCATACCCTTGTTTTTCAATGAAACATTTTTTGTCTTTATATTTAAGTCTAATTAACTAGTATGTAAATGTTATAATAAATACAAATACTTTCTTTAGTCACTACAGTATATAGCCACACAGCCATATATATATATATACAATATTAATCAAGACTGTTTATACATAATAAAATAAATATTTCGAGAGAGTTTATTCTTTGCTACGCCTTTAAAGGAGATATCAAATCGTTCCGTTGAGATTCAAGAATATACATACATACATACATAATGGTGCACGTGTCTGCCTTCGAATATGATCTCTCTGTTACTGTTCCAATTATTCTTGTAACTATACTGTGCATTAATTAAATGTATAAACGAACATGTAGTGGCAATGTACAAGGATTTATCTTTATAAATCATTGTTTTTACTATTTATAAGATTAGTTAATTTACTAATAAATTGATCACATGTTTGGATTCTATAATCTTTAGTAATCTTTAATAATTCTTTCTACTTCTTCTTAATTCTTACGCCATGTACATTAATTTCAATATGACAAATTGAGGACAATGAAATAGTTTCCTTTTCCATAGTAAAATTATGTCAAGGATAAAAATGTTTATAATCTCGCATAAATTGAAAAAAGTCAAGATGATTTTTCCTCGCTTGTTGATAAGTGAGATAAAATAATTCCTACGCTCCACCAACATAAGTTAAATAAATATGTATGTTTTAAACGATCGATTAAACGCCACAATAGTCGTAAAATCTTATCGTCTTTAGGGTCAACGTAACGAAAACTTTCCCTGGCAAATAACCACAAAAAGAGAACCAATAAACAAAATTACAAGATT
Organism: Bombus difficillimus; assembly: GCA_014737525.1. NCBI lineage: Eukaryota > Metazoa > Arthropoda > Insecta > Hymenoptera > Apidae > Bombus > Bombus difficillimus. The sequence goes on from JACXIT010000129.1 coordinate 519,671, forward strand.
TCATTTGCGTATAGCAATTACGCCAGAATGATGAACATGATTTTTTATAAATTCACATTTGTCTTAGTAGAAAAAAATATAACAAATTGGAGCATGACTATTTTAATAAAACTTATATTATTAAAAAGTATATATGCATATATTTCCACCCTGTTGGATGTTACCATTTTCAATTTTATTTAATTTAGATGATTTTTTCAATAACTGTTTTGTGTAGATGTACGAAATTGGTTTGGTATATAATTCGTAAAATACGTAAAATTTAAACAAAATAATAACAAATAGCAAAACAATATCCCGGCCTATATTTTCCTCCGAACTACATAAATGATCGTACAATAAAATAGACGTTAATAACCAAGAATGATAAGAAGCACATTCACAGTTGCTCGAATTTATCTTCTCTTCATGGAGATTAATTTAGATGAATTTTTGAGGAACATTGACGAAAGAGTTAAAAGAGCTAGGATGTAACTATTACCGTCTTTGTCTGTTGATGGTAGAGTCTCGCTAAACACGTGGTAGGTCAGAAAGAGGCTCCAAAAAAGACAGCATCCAATATTCTTCTCACGCATTTTCAACTAAAAAGAACCGCAAACGCGCCGAAGAATGTATGAAATGCACTGTTCTGACTTCTGACTAAGAGTACTAAGACTAGTCTCGAAGGACGGAAAGCAAGTTCGTTGCTACTCCCACACTTTTTGAACAAAAGTTACTACCTTCGACAACTACGTTCGGCACTTGACTCTCATTTATGATTTTAAAGAAACGAAATGAGATTCTCGTGGACATTTTTGATTATATGATGTACGAATAATGATTTCAATATTCTAAGTCATTAATCTGTACCTTAAGTGTTAATCGATTTAATAACATTGGGAATAAGGAATAATACGTTTCATACAACACGGATGGCGGTACGCGTTGTATCACTCTGATGTTGATTTATCTAGATTTAAAATACAAACAAGATTTTATTGTACTATCTGTGGGTTGCACATGTCAGTTAAAAATTAAATAATGTTTAGCTGAAAATTACGAAACACTAAACACCAAGTATATATTATACCAGAGATTCTCTGATTATACACTACAAAGTTATCGACTGCATCAATGGTCATGTGCATTGTCGATAATATTTTGAAGATGTCACTCTTTAACATGTGCCAACCTAATAAAATTTCAGATGAAGTTGGTAATCCTTTCTGAATTATATATTTGAATACATACCTATTATCTGTTATTACACCACAAATGATTTCACTGTTAACTGTTTGAAGTAATGAAACATCAAATAGATACAGGGTGATTCGTAATTCATGGTATAATGGGGCAAGGAAGATTCTATGATACAAAATAATATAAAAATCAAGAATAACAAAATTACGTTGGAGATTTCATTTTTTAGAAAATTGAGCGAAAATTTGTGGAGTATGCATTCTGTTTAATTTCCAACTAGACGGGAATAAACGATCCAGAGGAGCAGATAGAATGTTACTTTACATGTGAAAATAAATAGAAAATGCAGAATAGTATTGTTTTCTGAAATCTTATTTTCAAGAAATTTGAATTTGAAAATGTGCCTAGTACGCGTGTATACCGAGTTAGTTCTTGGCTAACATATTCAAATTCTATTTTCTCCAAAACGAAACCTTAAACGATAAAATTTTATTCTTTATTTTCAACTTATTTTCACATGTAGAATAACCTTATATCAAATGTCCATTCCTGTCCAGCTGGGAATTAGTCAAATTCACGTATACTTCATAAATTTTCAAACACGATTTTCTTAAAAACGAATCTTCCAACGCAATTTTGTTATTCTTAATTTTCATATTATTTTAAGCCATAGAATTTTGCTGATCCCATTTATACTATGAATTACAGACCACCTCTATATTATAAGTATCTTTAGCAATCATATAATATAATGCAATACTCTTACCCTTACTCTTTGTACTCCTGTCACAAAAATTCATATTTGCTTTATAGCGTTTAGCAACAATCTGCTTGAATTTGCTTATCGATTCTTCAACACATGTTGCATTCTCGTTGCCAAAATAATCTTCTTTAACTAAAGCATCAACACCTATATAATTTAATATCAAAACACTAATCAGTATAATATTCCTTCTGTTTATCATGATTTTCACGCATCGCACGTCATACAATCATATAACAAAATGTAAATATTTTTTTGTTTTTATTAAATAAAAATTTTAAAAACTATTGAATAAATATTTTACATTGCACGTATTTTCGAGATTTGTAATTATTTATTGTAAAAAATACATTATGTTAAGAAAATTGATTATTGAAAATGATGTATAGATCCGACTTTGATCGATAAATCAATAGGACTATGTGAATCTAAACAAATCGAATCATTTATAGGTGAAATGGAATTCGAAAGCGCGACGGATTAAGTTTTTTGTAAGGACTCGGACACCGTAACCGCGTACTTTTTCCTTCTTTCCTCTTCCTGTAGCTTCTTTCGTTCATTTTTTCGTGTTTTGAGGAAGAAAAGAAAAGAATTTTATGTTACTATATATATGTATAAAAAATAAACAATCACATTATAAAAATAGATTTACGTACTTGAAATAATAAGGGTTATCGTGTATGTAGGTAATTAAGTTAGGTCAGAGAGCCGAACTAATGCCCAACAAATAGGATCAAGCGTCAATTTAATACGATTAGTGGGACAGCAATGTAGACGAAGGCTTCTTTAACATTTTGATAAAAATTTGTTCGCAGTATCCATACACCTATCATCGTTGGTGTTTCGTCCTCAAAGCCACAGTAGTTTTGAAATAAAGCAACACTAGACCAAACAATGGGGAAGGATGACGCGGAAACGGTAGCTTTGAAAAAAGAGCTGGAAGATTTAATCAACAAATGCAAGGTTGTATTAGAAAAATTATATACATTACCTGTATCGCATTAATTATACAGTAATTAAAAAGAAAAAGCTGTAATGAATTCATACTTTGATGTCAATTAAGAACATATTTTTTACACTTTGAACACTTTATTACATAACAGGAAGATCAAAAGAAACAACAAGATACAACTTTGGAAGAAGCATGTAGTAGTGTACCGGATGCACCGAAAGTTAAATTATCTACAAAAAAGTTACTAAAGGGACATATCAACAAAGTGAATTCGGTGCATTATAGCGGTGATAGTAGGTCAGTATTGATCATCGATCCTATTATTTGCTCTGTGAAATCAACCGAAACGATTGTGTCCAATCTTGAGCTATCAAAATGAATATCTCCTTCCAGGCATTGCGTGACTGGTTCACTGGACGGAAAATTGATCATTTGGGACTCGTGGACTGGAAATAAAGTTCAGGTAATTCCATTACGTTCAGCATGGGTGATGTCGGTAGCTTTTGCACCCTCGGGAAACTTCGTTGCTTGCGGTGGTATGGACAATATGTGCACTATCTACGATGTAAACAATCGTGACGCCACAGGATCGGCTAAAATCGTTCGAGAATTACTAGGATACGAAGGTTTCCTCTCATCCTGCAGATTCTTGGAGGACAAAAAGATTATCACTGGATCTGGTGACATGAAAATGTATCCGCATCTATAAAGCATTAATAAATAATATTGTTATTTTTCGCTACTATTTATTTGTCATTAACTTCGATATTCTTTTAGTTGCATATGGGATTTGGAAGCGAACAAGAAAACTACCGACTTTTGCGCGCATGCTGGAGACGTGGTTAGTATTAGTTTATCTCCAGACGTAAATACGTACATTACCGGATCGGTGGACAGAACATGTAAACTATGGGATATAAGAGAGCAGACTGCAAAGCAAACTTTCTTTGGACACGGATCTGACGTAAACTCAGTTTGTGTTAGTATAGAGAGTATATTTCGTTACTGGGAGACTGCTGATATTTATGCAGATCTATATTTTTGTAAATATAGTTTATAAAATGGAATTTAGATAGAAAATTGTTTTATCTATTAAATATTGTAAAAGGTACTGTATTTTAGATATCCTATATATTTTTGCATATTATATGTATTTTGTGTATTTTTTTTTATCTTCAAAAAAATCAAAAAATCTTTTGTTTCTCATAAATGTATAAAAATCCGCAGTCTAATTATTATTAGTTACTTAATAAATACAAGTATACTTGAAAGGTTCCCTTAAAACTATATAGTTTTAGTAACTTGTAAGATTACCTTGTAATAAAAAGAATTATTTTCATTTAGTATCATCCTTCGGGACAAGCTTTTGTAACGGCATCAGAAGATAAAACGGCAAGACTGTGGGACTTAAGATCAGATCAGCAGTTAGCTACATTTAAGCCTCCCAATTCAAACCCCGGATTCACAAGTTGCGGTTTATCCTTTAGCGGAAGATTCATATTCTGTGGAAGCGATGACAACTCCATTCACATATGGGATACATTGAAGAATCAACATAATGGTAAATATTATAGACATTAGAACTAAGCAAATATTTATAATAATTATATTTATAAAATTATAATCGACTCTACCTTTCATTCAAAGGTGTTTTAACTGGTCACGAAAACCGGGTAACATCGCTCAGCGTTTCTGGAAATGGTATGGCTGTTGCTAGTTGCTCCTGGGACCAAAATGTTCGAATTTGGGTGTAGAACTTAAAAAAAAAGTATTACTGTCCAATAATATTGAAGAAAAGTGGAGCAAAAATAAAAGAGAAAGGGCTTATTTTTTGTTGAAATGTTCTCCGCTCGTATTTTACGACTGTCATCAAAATTTTGATACACGAAAAAGTAGGTCTACGCTTTTACAGAAAGATTACAGAACTACTCTATATTATACGCATTAAATTAAATGCTTACTTAAATGATGTACCATAAAAATATATATATCATTTTAAGTATAAATATCCGTAATATACATCGGAAGTTATTGAAGCTTAAAAAATTCGTAATAATTTTACTCTTTACCAATTAGAAAGTAATTATGAAGTAAGTAAGCAATTAATATTAGGAGAAAAGAATAAGATAATGGTAACAAATTGAATGAACTGCTTGTGAAAGATAGACACATTCGTCGTTTTCTTGCCACTTATATTATTTGTATGCATTTATAAATAGTGCACATGATATCCACAAAGAAAAATTACAATTCTAAACAGCGTATTTGAAAATATAGTTATTATATTTCCCGAATATTTTCAATTTCGTGGGAATTTAATTTTTGAATTTTCTATGGTAGCCTCGTAATATGATTTAC
>JACXIT010000129.1:525022-589270 GCA_014737525.1 Bombus difficillimus
TTGAGGGTTAAAGTGCTTTTTTAATGTAGCGACAAACCTTTGGAATTTACTCGACATAATCCTTATCGCTGTGAACCTAGGCCAGTAGCTACATTAAACGTGTAACATAATACATATGTACTATGCATTCGATATACAAGCTACTGTATACTTTGCTGAACTGATTATTACAAATTTGTTCGTTCCATAGTCGATAAATTACACCTATCATGAATTTTTCTTTAATACTGCATACTGAATTAAGAGCAAGGTAACGAAAGCCTTAACAGATGTTTACGAAATGATCGCTATCGTTTTTACTGACAAGTACTTAACATAAAATTCAACGTAGATATACACGGCAAAGATTCGACGGAATAATTGAAGATAAAAAATTGATTTTAAAAACTTATCTTACGGTAATTATATTACGTTATGCATATAATCTTTATGTACAATTGTCAACCTTAAACGAAAGTGTATCTCTCGTAACCATCGCGTCGCTGGATCACTCTCTTCTATTACTTTCGTGTTATATAAATTAAAATTCATCGAGGTGAATTAAGAGAGCCATAATAACAGTAGCCCCAGCTTCTTTGGTAGCCCATTTGACAGATTCGAACTGCGGATCATCGCTATCTTTACCACCAGAATTAATTGTATATGAACCAGGCCTTACTAGTAGTTGAAATGCCGTTGAAGCATTTAACTTTTTATTTGATTGAGTATCAATATATCTATGAAATATGACAAATTGATAATTCATAATTAATCACTACTACATGTGAAAGTACTTACGGATATCTCTTGGTAAATTCCTCAGATGCTGCATACTTTATACTAGGAGAGAAGACTACCTGAGGGTTTTGATCTTCGGTCTTTATATTCATTGTTAAATTACTCATATCCAATTGTTCTTTTGTCATAAGTTCTCCTGTGTCGAGAATTAGTCTAAAACAACACATAAAACTAGAATTATGCAAAAAAGGTCTTTTTTGTTAAATTCTAAATATGTTTGTTTACCTAATTGCATCCAGACGTATACCATAGAAAGCAACATGCCATTTATCGGTTGTGCTCTGTGGAATTTGATTAGCGTTAATACTTTGTTTCAACGGAAACCTGGTCCATCCAATCGGTACAGCAAACTCTGCCGGTGGTTCACCCTTTTTGCAAATTGCACTATCCCCTTCTACTTTATAACAGTTGTTACAATAACAAAGTACATCTTCTAAGGAAAAGAATTCATCCGGTAAAACCAGTGATTTCTTTAATCTCATACACGCCTTTAGATATTCACACTTTTTCATGGGTATATTGTTTGTTCCAAGAGGTATGGACGGTAGTGATGGGTGCAGCAATGGTGCATTATGAATGAAGACTGTATTTTGTCCTAAAATCGTATTTCCACCAACGGAATTATCAACGGATACTGTATTATTCCAGGATATATTTGAACGCACTTCGTTGAAACTAGAAGAAACAGTGTTCGAAATATCAGATATTGCGTTACTCAATGTATTTTGAGACGAGAATGTCTGAGATGAGCTTAACATATTAACAGATGCATTATTTTGATGCAAGGAGCTTATATTATTTCCTTGACTATTAGATACTATGCTTTCGTTTATCGCATTATTAGCGTTAGTATTTAAGTTAGCTATGTTATTGGTGCTGTTTGCGGTGCCATTTTTAATATTAATATTAGTTGCATTATTTATCTCTACATTTGTACATTCGTTTCTAATAGTCAAATTTTCTGACTGACTATTCAATATCGCGCTATTATTTAACTGATTTGAATTATCGTAAATCTTGTTCTTAATACTTCGTGTTGTGTCGTGATTTATATCCGAGTTCGAATCCAAATTATTACCGTCTGAGATACTGGGCATAGCTTTGTTCTCAACATTATTTGTTAAATGCACATTATCGTTGTTACACGTTGCATATTCCACAATATCATCGTCTTTAGTATTCGAACTGCACTGACTCGGTACACTTGGTGAGGTAGAGGAAGATAAATCCGAAGAAGCAGCTGCGATGACGTTTTCTTTTTCGTGACACTCTAAGTCTGCTTTCTCTCGCGAATTTTCCGCATCTTCTAGCTTTGTTCTCATAGATTCCACGGATGTTATACTATTATCGGTAGTAGATGAGAACGGCTCTACATTATTTGCAACAATGGAAACTTGTTCGCATTGACCATACAGATCAAATACAGCATAAACGTAAGGTGGTAAGTCCGTTGCAGCTACGCCTTGATCTACACCATTGATAATTAAGTGTAATCTGTTGTCGTCATCGATAAATAAACCTACTACAGAATTACAGTGAAGACTTTCCAAAGCAGCTCCATACTTTGTCTTTATCTAAGGATAAAGTTTGTTAATATATGTTTCATGTCTTATATCAATTTGTTTAATACTTACCCTAATACCATTATGTGATATCCAGTCGCTACAAATAATCCAAGAGTGTTTTTTAAAGCCAAGAGCAGTTAAGGGAAAGTTAGCCTTTTCAGGTGAAATGCAAGTTACTCCACAATAAATATTAGAAACCCATCGTTTATTCAATTTCTCTATTTTCACTAAAAATGGCTTTCCTTTTAGTAAAGGACGACTAGACATTACCACTCCTTAAAAACAACATATGATGTAAGAAATGTTAAAGTCAATAAGTGTGTGTAGATATGAGAATAAATAATACCTTGATTATAACTCGCAACTCTTCGTGCAGAAGTCTTACTTTCGAGTTGTATGTTTCTGCCATGATTTTCATGAAATTCATAACTCCAATCGTTTTCTCCTATAAAATGAGCAGCAGATTGCGTTGGTGTGAGTATTGCATCGTTTACTAATTTTCCTTCAGATACATCTACAGATGTGTCCATTCCAGCATCACTATATATGAAATAACAATATTGTATGTTTTCAAGTATCAAAAAAAGATGAGCACGCATACTCTGAATATATAATTAAAGACATACTTTCGCAAAACTGGTGGCATTGGATCTAGCAATAATTCCAAAGAATCTTGCAATCTCAAACTAGCATTTGGAGATACTGCATTATTTTGTTGTTTACTACTCGTTATATTTATGGTTACTGTACTACCAAAAAGATCGATCACAGCGTACACCATTTCCGGTATATTCGATGCTGCTATACCCATATCCTCTCCATTTATATAAAATTTTAAATTACCCTCGTGTGTACGTTTCAGTCCAATTTTATCACCAACACGTAACCATTCCAAACTTGGACAATAATTCATACATAAAACATATCCATTGTGCCTTACTTCATTACCTATATATATAAGATTCTAAATTGTAGTAAATTATACAATATATATCGTATTCATTTTATACTAATATTACCTGTTAAGTACCAAGCATCTGTTGAAATGGACCCCATGCCAGGTACAAGATTCATAGATGTTAACCAGTTTCCACTTTCATTTTTCACAACACCTATCCTTAAACAACCACTCCATTCACGAGCTACTTCTTGTATGGCAATTTCAAAAAGTTCATTATTTTCTAACGGTGTTTCGCTTAATAATATAGCATTATTATATTCTCTACACCTAGTTGCTACCGTTCTATCGTTATTTAATTGAACGTTTAAACCAACAGATTCATGAAATTTATGCATTATCTCTGTCTGAGCTTGAAGCTGAATTACTGATGTAGGTTGCTGACTAGTACTGTTTTCTGATGGCAAATACTGTTGTGTTGTTGGATCCCTGCGTTCCGGTTGTACAATTGTAACCTGATGAATTGATATTAATAAATAAATAAATAAATATACATATATACATGTAATAGGAATAGCATATCATACTTTTTATTATTTTATCTTTGAGATTAGATAAGAGTCTTTAAGTTTGATATACCTGAACACATTGTCCATACAATTCAATCACAGGATAGACATGTGGTGGTACACCTGTACAAGCAGGTCCCTGATCTACTCCATCTAAATAATAATGCAAACTACTATCTGAACATCGCATCATGCCAATGCGATTTCCCTCAATTAGTTTGTCTAAATCACAAGCGTAATTATTTCTTAAGATAACACCATCTCGCATAACGTTAGATCCAGACAACATCCAAGTATCGTGATCGATATCCGTCATCGTAGATGGAAATTCCAACTCGTCGGGTCTTATAAGAGTTACACCTAAAAAAAATATTTCCTTACTAATATTCTACTAAGCAAAAGAATGTAAATTATACTTTTAAATATATACCTGCTTCAATTGCTCCTGTCCATCTATCAACCATTTTATCGATTGTCACTTCAAACATTTCACCATCACGCAGCGCACGATTTGCAATCACGATGGCTTCATTGAATTCCCCTAAAGCTCTAGGCCTCAATGCAGTCAATCCATTATTTATTATCTTTGCATTCTTACTATGTATATGATGAAACCTTAAGTCACTATTTGGGAAAAATAATTAATAATAAATATCTTCGATTGCATGTTCAAAAGTGAACAAAATTTACGAACCTATACAAGGTTGTATTACTGAAGCTTGAATTGTTTGTAGTAGGGCTATAGAAGTCTGTATTGTCAACTATAGTTGCCTGTGCTGCTTGCCCATAAAGGTCTATGACACCATAAACTTTTTCAGGCACGTTCATCGCTGCAGCCCCTTGATCAGCACCATTTACATAAAAGTGCAATGTTGCATTGTCCTTTCTCATTACACCTACACGATCTCCCACTTGTAGTCGATCAAGATTCTGACCATATTGGTCTATTATCATAGTACCATTGTGCATCACCCCATTTTCTGTCATCATCCATGTACCGGATCTGCAAGGGATATGACCACCTTCGAGCAATAATACAGGCGATAAACTTAACATAAATTTAGGAAAATGTATATATGTATATTAATATTAATTAGAAATATTAATTTACATACCTAACGTTTGTCATAGTGAAAGGAAACTCTAGTTCAGTTGGGGAATGAGTGGTAACTCCTATTTCGATAGAACCTGCCCATTTTGTTACAATTTTGTCCAACCTCACTTCGAATAATTCATTTGGTTTCAATGGTCTTGAAGTCAATACAACACCGTTGTTAAAATCATCCATTACGCTAAAAAACAATGACATATAGATTTATTGCATACACATTCTAATAAAATTTCATGTACATTGTTAAATAAGTTTTTATTTACTTAGGCCTATGCGCAGTGCGTCCGTTATTAATCACTTCGACATGTGTACCACAACAAGAATGAAACATAAGTCTGTCTGGTGGCTCTTCTTCGGTTTCTAAATAACACAAGTATCCGAAAAATTTATCGCGGTGTTGTACCATAAATCAATAATATAAACAAAATGATTGATATTAAACTCTTACCATTTAAACCTTGCAATTGTAATGTGTTTCGTCTAGTAACTAAGTTTTGTTCCTCCCTTTCATCACGATCGACGATTGTTACTTTTACCGTCATACCGTACAAATCTATAACACCCCATACACCTACAGGTACTTTAGCGGCAATACCTTGATCTAATCCATTTATTAGATAATGAAGATTTCCATTGCTTCGTCTTATCATGCCTACTCTATCACCTTCCTAAATAAGTATTTTATTGAATCACATATAATACAAAATATTCTTAGTAACACTCCACTTTGATTTTAATTACCCTTAATTCATCTAAATTAAATTCCCCATATTCACGACATGTGCCCTTTCCGTTTACCAAAATTCCACACCCAGACATCATTGTTGTTCCCGACCGCATATTAGTCATTGTTGCTGGAAATTCTAATGCTGTTGGACTATGCATTGTAACTCCAACTTCTATACTACCTGACCACTTGTGCACAAGCCTATCAATTCGTACCTATAATAATATATAATTTACACTAATGTCTCATGCATTAGAAATCATTTCTTACTTTAGATTTTCCTTATTTACCTCAAATAATTCATTGTCCCTTAATGGCCTATGAGTCATTACTACTCCATTATTAAATTCGTCTAAGGGTCTTCGCCTTTCTGCAGTTCTGGCATTGTTAGACAATTTTACCAGCGAGCCAACTCTCTCATGAAATCTTAATCTATCCTCCCTAATAGCTGCAGGACTTGGATTCTTAGGTAAATTAACATTAACATTAACATTTAAATTAACATTCAAATTAGCGACTAGATTAGTTGTTGAGGAATTAGATGCTTCTCCAAGAGCGAAGTCGTTATTAATTTCAACTTCATCTTTTGGCTCATTACATAAAGTGGAGACAACTTGTGGGTGAGTTATAGTCACCTGCACACAATCGCCATACATGTCTACGACAGCAAAAATGCGTTCTGGAATATTGGATACAGCTACTCCTTGAGAGACACCATTGATATAAAATATCAATTCATGCTGTAATTAAAAGAAAACAAGAAGTGAATAAAACTATTTATTAAAACAAACATTAGAACATTAATACACAAAAAAACTTACATTAGATGTCCTCATTACTCCTAAAGTACTTCCTTCTTGTAATTCATTTAGACACATTCCATACATTTCTACCGTTCTTATTCCATCATGCATTATGCCAGAATCAACCATAATCCAAGTTCCTTGACGAAGATTAGTAGCACAGGCTGTTAATTCTATTATTTCTGGATCGCATTCTGTTACTCCTATTTCTATACTGCCGCTCCATGATGTCATCTGCATAACAGAACTTGAACTTAAAAAAAAAATAACTCAATATAAAATGACTAGTAATTTTCATAGAAATGTTAACTTTTTCACTAATACATTTGATATTTACTATATGTGCAATTGTATTTTTATAAAGGTAATAATTTTAAACTATATTACAATACATGATAATTAGAGTATATTACAGTACATAAACGAGTATTAATCCTAAATTTGATAATTCGACACGAAACCTATATTAAATCGTTAAAAATAAGAGTCAAAAGCAATAAACAAAGTACGAGCATCTACAATTTGATTTGTTACTGATGCATTCTATGATAGTTTTTAACAGGAACATGGAATACACGTATCTCCTAAATATAAATGAATGGTAAATTGAAAACTTCAAATTATCAACATTGTAAACAACGCTTTGACAGATTCGAAGGATTCACTACTAAACTAGACAAGTTCAAAGTTTGCGATTCGGTACCTTTTTATCGATGCGGACTTCAAAAAGCTCATCATCCTTAAGCGGTTCCGCGCTGAGAACCAATCCATGATTATATTCTGAAAAATCCCTTATGGCCGTGCAATTGTTGTTTGTTAAAGTTACACGATGACCGCATCGTTGATGAAACATGTCGACCATTTGTTGTGCACCGACCACCGACATATAACCAAACCATGCATTGCCTTCTTCTTTCCACTATCTCTCTATCTTCTTTTAACTAATGTTTTCCTATCTGCACTATCTCACTTTCTGTCGTATGTCTCTCTCTTTCTCTCTCTCTCTTACACGCAGTCACGAACGATGTAACAATTGCAACTATATCTATAAGATAGGCACGGTCATATTTGGTCATATGCATACATTACGATAGCCTTTTCCTTACCAGTTTATTATTGGATAGTGGTAATCTAACTTTTATTCTATGTTTCAATAACAAAGTAGTAAAACTTAATAGAAATGAAAATAAACTTATAATTAGATTGCGAATTTTTATGTGTTCGTGAGAAATTTGTATGATTTGTAGAACATTTGCATATTATATGTAATGTGTGCATACAATATACAATATCCATGCAATATGCACACATTGCGTATAAATGCAAAATAATCATTATATATTACTATTATTTATTTATTTGCGAATGGAAGTGTAGGAACTGAAGGTATAAATCCAATATATACATACAATTATATATACATACATATTACGTATCACGTATATGTAAAGCAAAAAATAAATAAAAATAGAAGACAAAATGAAAAGTAAAAAAAAAAGCAGTAATAGCTACATAATATATGCAACATAAAATTAAATATAAATGCAATTACGAAAATGCTATAATTAAAACATAATCTAAAAGCATCTAAACAGTGCTTAAGTCTTAATATAAAGATTTCTTGAGATAATAAGTAGGGTTACAGAAAAAATCAATCTTATCCGTAAATGTATTGGCTAATGTTTGATTAATTGAATTATTTAAACCATATTTAATTTTTACAGTAACATAATGAAATACGTAATTTTTTCTAGAAGCTTTACTACTATATTATTTTTATAGTATATATTATCGTTAAACTACGGATTTTTATACAAATTCATATTTTTAAAAATATAATTAAAAAAACAGAACTTCGATAGAAAAGTGTTGTACCTACTAAATATCACTACTATAGAAAGCATTATATATGGATATTTTACATATTTTTTCATGCTATGTGCGTTTTGTGTGATTTTGCACTTTCTAATTTTCTATAAATGCGTAAAAATTCGCAGTTTAATTCTAATATTTGGTAGATGAAATAAATTTCTGTTTAAATTTCTATTTCTTTAATTCATAAAAATATAAAGATGCATAAAAATCCGTAGTTTATGATATACAGTGGTGTATGATTGTATACATCTTGGAATAATATCATTTTAGAAATTCAATTTACGATATACTAGAAATTTCGGGAACTTAACATGTTCAAAGAAAATAATAAAGAAAAATAATATTTTTTCTTGTTGGATTTTCTACATCTTGCGGCAATAGATTGAGAAAAAATTCAATTTTCTCGTCGACTTAATATCGATTTTCGAGATACAAAACCTCGAAACTCATTGATATTAGTGAAAAGTCGAATCACTTTTATTCACCTGAAATGTATTTATCTCCATTATTTACTTTGTTCATAATGAGTTTGTAACGAATTTGTTTATGCTAAGAGTATTTGAAGAACATGAATACGTTGACCTTTGCAATTAAAATTAGAATAATAAAAGATATCAATTCATCTTTACAGATGTACCATAGGAAATTCGAAAGAATTTTATAACCTTATCTGACTTCTTACGTGTGTAAAACACTCATTGAATTGAAATGTTTTATGCGGAAAGATAAAAACGATTATTTAGAAGTTAGTTTTACTTAGTATTTAACTATTTATTTATTTATTTATTTAGTTATTTAACAAAGTTTTTAATATGATAAACTTGTCAACGAATATCTATTTGCACGTGAATCAATGTGCAGAGAGTTATCAAATACTTCAGATGTTCTCAATTATATTCAACGAATAGCACGTATTATTTCATTACATGAGACATGTTTCAATTTAATCGTCAATATGAACATCATAAAGCATAAGATATGGTTTGTGATTATTATACTATTTAAAATATCTTAGAAGAAACGTCATTATCTGGTGTATAATAGCATAAAATAAATTTTATAATAGAAGGTACTTAACATCTATTCAATTTTCCAGTATGGTGTCTGATTTTTTTTATCCTAACATGGGTGGTGTTGAGGAACATATTTTTAATTTGTCTCAATGTTTAATGGAACTAGGACATAAAGTTGTAGTGCTTACTCATTCTTATGGTGATAGAATTGGAGTGCGTTATATGACAAATGGCCTAAAAGTAACGTACAGTATAAAGATATTTGTAATTTGAAAGTATAAAGTTTATACAAAGAATGTTTATTAATGCTAAAAATATTTTATTTTTAAGGTATATTACATACCAGTAAAAGTATTCTACAATCAATGTGTTCTTCCAACAATGATTTGTTCTATCCCTCTCATTAGATATATCTTTCTAAGGGAAGAAATCCAAATAGTTCATGGCCATTCTGCATTTTCTGCTCTTGCTCATGAAGGGATGTTAATTGGCCGCTTGATGGGATTGAAAGTAAGTTGTTTGTTACTTAACGACAAAATAATGTTCATACAATACATTCTTCTTGTATGCTGGGATTTTAGACCATTTTCACAGATCATTCGCTTTTTGGTTTTGCGGATGCCTCTGCGATTTTAACAAATAAATTTTTAGAGATATCGTTAGCTGATTGCAACCATTGTATATGTGTATCACATACTGGAAAAGAGAATACAGTATTGAGGGCAAAGGTCTTAAAAGAGAAAGTTTCTGTTATCCCAAATGCAGTTGATACTACTTTATTTATGCCTGACATCAGTAAAAGAGATGATAATTTTAGTAAGTTATTTTTTATTTTCATATTTATATTATGCCATAAAATTGATATATAATACTACTAACGTTACCTATTATTAATTATAGTTACAATAGTCATAGTATCGCGACTAGTATATCGCAAAGGCGTCGATTTATTAGCTCGTATTATACCCGATCTTTGTAGTCGATATAAGAATGTGCAATTTCTAATCGCTGGAGATGGTCCCAAAAGATGGCTCATAGAAGAAATACGAGAAAGAAACTTGTTGCAACATAGGGTAACGTTGCTTGGAAGTTTGGAGCATTCTCAAATTAGACATGTATTGAATAAGGGTCATATATTTCTAAATACAAGTCTGACAGAAGCATATTGCATGGCAATTGTGGAAGCTGCATCATGCGGGTAAAACATTATCTTTCAATAACACTAAGACAGTTGTCACTGCTTATATTGATATAATGTTTCCATTTATTATAGTTTACAAGTTGTTTCAACAAAAGTCGGTGGTATACCTGAAGTACTGCCACCTGATTTAATTTATTTAGTAGAACCCACAGTACCTGCTCTTATTAGTGGACTAGAATCTGCTATAACAGATTATAAAGAAGGAAATACTAGATGTCCATTTGAAATGCATAGAAGGATAAGTTTATTTTATAACTGGTTTAATATTACTAAAAGGACTGAAGTAGTTTATAATTTAGTAAAACAAGAAAATAAAAAGAATTTAGGTCAACAATTAGCAAGTTATGTTCAAAGTGGAGTATTAGCCTATTTACTTGTTGTATCATTGTGCTACATTATTTTACAAATTTTAGAAATCCTTGTACCACAAAAGGTAAGTTAAAAGTTTGTAACAATTAACAATAATAACATAATAACAATAACAAATGTAATAATTTTTAGTACATTGATATTGCAAAAGATTATGCTGAAATTAACGTCATACAGCCTCGAGGAGACGAAAAAGACGATTAATATTTTATTTCCAAGATGTACTATAAGGTGATATAAGCATTTTGATAGTATGTGTTTTATATACCAAATACATTCCTATCAGTACGATTTAAATATACCTTTTCGTGCAAGAGGTTCAACTATTCATAAAAATACTTCCTAACATTCTTTTGAGATAACATATTTTCATGTTATATAAATATATATGTACAAAAACAGAAATACAGTGTCCAAAGTACAAATACAATTGTTAAAAAAAAATTAAACTAATATAAAATCATTTTATTATTTTCCTGTCAAACGTTGTTTCAATTATTATATGCTTTTACGTACATAACTTTTTATGAATGATTGATGAATTTGCATAATATTATAATTTATAATCATACACACGCACATACACAGTGATTATTTACATATGAAAAATATATTGCACCAATTACTCCCTTTTTTACATCAGCTAAAATAATAGGATCAAATTGAAAATATAATAATATTTATTTTATTATACGCTGTACGTTAGATACAATAATAATATTAATACAATATCTCAATTATCTGCTTTTTTCTATTTAATTATCCTTGTATTACTGTACATTTATCTATTTATACATAAATCTTTCATGTAAGGATCTATGATCTTCTAAAATACTCTTCTCATATTGAAAGAAGACCAATGAGCCTTAATTAACAACCATTATAATATTAAGAGCGGTCAGATCTGTCGCAACATTTTCCGCTTACTTACAGAGTATTCGTACCACTTTATGCAAAGATTAGTTCAATTAGGAAAAACGAAAAAGAAGAAATCAATATTTTTTATACAGGTGCTAAAAAGTAAAAGTTTTCTCCTTTAACTCCCTGGTAGAGGTGGGACAGTTCACATGTATACTTATAATTATAATTAAAACTTTACAAAAGATACTGGTTTCAATTGTTGCATTAATTAAAATCTTACATAAAATTCCTTGTTAAATATTTATCATTAGATTGACCTCAATATTAATAAGAAGGCTATGCCGACGAGAGTGAGATCCACACGTAGGCACACGCAGTAATCAATCTGAAATTTCCTTATGTGCTATGTAAATTTTTCAAAATCGACAGTACACGTTCCTAACATTACATGAGCTTACTTTCATATTTTTTCTGGTGCAAAACAGGAGAATGGAAGATAGTTTATTTTCTTTATAAATCGTACAACATGCAAGTACTATTTTTTTTTTTTTTTTTTTTTTAAATATACCATTGTATTCAAAGTGTTAAGAAAGTACAAGAGCTTCTTTTTCTTTGCAATATTACTGCTTTGAAACATACAATTTTCTTTTTAATAAGTTCTTCCGTTCATGGTTGATTTATGTAAACAAAAGTTTGGAATAAGGAGTGATTGGCTCTATGTATAATGTACAATTCATTGTTCGAATTGTTGCTAGCATTCAATCGTTCAGTCAAAATATTATTAGTTCTTTATTCTTAAAAACAGTCATAAATTGATTAAAAAAAAAGTTCTTCAATATGTTAAACACAAGATTATTCTCTTAAAACGTAATAGGCAAAACGTAATCCAAGGCGAAGTCGTATTGTTATCATGGTGTTACGATAAAAAAAGAAATCCATAGGATTTATATTATCATACTTGGTGCATTCGATAATATTAATGTACTCCATCAACATCGTGCTTGATCGAAGTTCTTTTGATTACGATCACATATTAACAATTTATTTTTGTTTGCTGAACACCTTCATGAGCACATATTGCTTTCGACTGCGATGTTTCCGCGTGTACGAGTTATCGATCGGCATAATTTCTTTACTTACGGCGATGAAAGTGAAATATTACAAAATGTGTTAATGCAATATATGTATATAGTATGTATACATACATACACATATATATAATATATATATTCATTTATTTATTTATAGTTATATGTATACCATGTAAATAAGAGATGAGTTTGTCTTGTTTTAAGAAGTATCTTTCTTTGAGTAGTATGTACAATTGGGTTTTCTTTCGGAGTGTCTTTCAGTTCCGTTTAAAAAGGAAATAATGCCACGCTATAACGGTATCTAAGGCTCCCATTAATGTACGAGTAAAGGCTACGAGAGACAAGATCCTTACACGCATAATCATAGAAAAATCTTATATACTTTTAACGAAGTACTCGTAACGGGTTCCTTAGAACTTATTTGGCATCTACAATAAATAAATAACAAACCATTTGTTGGGCCAAGCGTTGCACAATTTCCATAATACAGTTAAAGTTGTCAGAATTAATTCAAACGCCTTCTCCATAATCGCGATCACCTACATTGATTCGATCAGGGGCTGAGGTTACGCTAAAGCCAAGAATTCTATTATCAACTTTGTACATTTTTCCCTTCTTTGGCTTCTTTGACTTTCCCTGAAAGATTATATTAAGCACTTAGGCGCTTGTAAAACATATCATCCATCATTACCAGCTTTTATTAGATCTACTCAAAATACCTTTACTTCCTGAAATTCCGTGGGTGCATTAGGATTAACAGCAGGCGCTGGTTTGCACAAGTCATCCGCTTGTGCTTGAGGTCGTTGGGCCGATCGCCATTTACTACGTTTTTCTAAAAATTGCTTTGCGAATTCTGAACTTTGTTTGTTATCGCCAAGATAATCTCGAACATATTCTTTTACTTCGTATGCAGACTCAATGTCTCGCAAAAATCCAACAAACGTGGGGACTGTGTACACATAAAATTTGCTAATTAAACCATTTATAAAGGGAACAAAAATATGTACGTGAAAGAGTCTCTAACTTACTGTCTACAGACACCTGTAAACCACTTAGGGCTTTGTTGCACCATTGTGTGAAATCATCTGTCTTGGCAGTGTTTTGTTCAAATAATTTCTTAACCAATTCCTCTTCTCGTTTATTCTTACTCTTATTTGTTTTATTACTTTGTTGCTGTTGTTGATTGGCAGTAAGTGCTTTTACTGTAGTAGTCTGTTTAGCAGATTGCTTTACGGCCGTAGGTTTAATTGGCGTAGGATCGTCCCAAAAACCACTGGTACCACTATTATTCGACCAAACTTGATTATTATTAGAGCTACTTGAATTGGCCCAATTCAAACATTGAGAAGCAGCACCCCATATTCCAGCGTTTTTCAGTACGTTCATCGATTCTTTCTGTCCTGCCTTTTCTTGGCGTTCCCTTTCTTGCTGCTAAAGTGTCAGCAATAACAATCATCAAGATATGATTATCATTTAACAATTGTATTTCTTTTCTTCACTTTTATAGGAATGTAAAAAAGTTCATAAATTTAACAACAAAACCTCAAGACAAATGAAAAATATATATCAAAGTTAATATACGATAGCATAAGATATGGAAAAAATAATAAGTACCTTTACCTTGGCGATCTTTTCTTGCTCTTCCTGTTGAATCTGTGCGAGACTCTTTACTGGTACAGATTTTGTAGAAGCTGTAGCCTTCTCTGCCCATTTAAATTGCAATCTTTTAGAAGAGTCCATTACTGATGATTCTTGAGCTGTTTCTATGGCTTTCTGCTGTGCTAATTGTTGCTGCATCATTTGTTGAAATCGTTGTTCTTCCTGAACAAACATTTATAGCTATTAATATATAGTTTCTACAGGAATGATAATACTTTCTTAAAAATTTCGAAGTATACCGCTTTCTTTTCTCGTTCGAGTCTTTGAATCTCAGCAAGTGAAGCAGCAGGAGTAGCTGGAGCTGGTGCACGAGGCGCCTGTGCCCATGGCGCTTTACTTCGTTCTTGTAATCTACGGAGTGCATCCGCTTCCCGCCGTCTCTGTTCTGCTCGCCGAGCTTGTTCTTCAGCTTCGGCCTGCTTACGTGCCTCTTCCTCTTTTCTACGATAGAAAAAGTAGAGAAATAGGTTTTATTAACTCCTTTTTATCAAATAATTAATATTTCACAAATATACATAATTATTTGCAAAATATACCGCATTCTTTCTTCTTCTTGCTTTTTTTGTTCCTCTTCTAACTTTTTTCTTTTTTCTTCTTCCTTCTTTTGCTTTTCTTCCTGCTTTCTAAGTTCCTCCTTTTTTTTCTTTTCTTCCTCTTGCTTTTTCCTTAAATTTTCTTCTTCCTGCTTTCGCTTCTCTTCTCGTTTTTTCTCTTCCTCTTTACGCTTTTTCTCTTCTTTTTTCTTTCTTTCTTCCTCTTGTTTACGCTTCTCTTCTTCTTTCCGTTTTTTTTCTTCTTCTTTTTTCTTCCTCTCTTCATCTTTTCGCTTCGCTTCTTCTGCTTGCTTAGCCTCTTCTTCCTTTTTTCTTTTCGCATTTTCTTCGTCAGCTTGTCGTTGTAATTCCTCTTGTTTTCGAAGTTCTTCTTTTTTCCTATCTTCCTGTAATCGAAGATTTTGTTCTTCCTATGACACAATAATAACTTTCAGTTTTTAATTATATTCTAAGCGATAAAGTAATCTAAATTTTGAAACCGTAATTACCAATATCTGCTGTTCAGTCTTTATTTCTTTAGTATGCAGATCCCATAATGATGTAGGTAATTGGCCTGGAGGTACTGCTGGTATCGGTCCAACCTGAACAGTATGTAATATATTGACTGTATTTATAAACCTATATCTTTCTGAAAGGAAGTTTATTCAAACTAACACATACTTGCGCTAACCAACTCTGTGCATTAAATTGTGGATTTATTTGTGGCGGGGGTTGTGGCCAAACAGTATCGATATGAGGTGTTTGTGGATGGCCATTCGCATTAACATTGAGTTGACGTAACAAAGATTTTATGGGATTGTCCTCTTGCGTTGCAGCTGACGTTGAATTTATATTTGATTGTTGAAGTCCTGATATATTTTGCATACCACCCATCTGCTGTATAAGTTGTTGTATAGGATCGACCGTAGGTGGATGCGCTGTTGTACTTGAATGTGGATTTGACGTTAAATGAGTTTCTGGTTGCGTTTTAGCCTGAGGAACAAAAGTTTATAGAAATTTAATATCACGATTTTTTACAAGTATACATTCTAGATGAGATAAATTGGTACCTGTTGCATTTGAGTGAAAAGTTGCATAACTGGATTCGAAGCTTGTGATGGAAGATGAGGTACGAATGGATTTGTAGAGATTGGCATCTCTGGAATCTCTGAATCATGAAAAACATATTGAAAAATCAATTGATTTTGTTCTATAGGACTTAACGTTGCCCAATGCTCGGATTGAGAAAGTTTTGCTATAGCCGATGTCCGCATTTGTCTTAAAAGTAATTGTTGATTTTGTATCAATCGCATGTGTTGATACTGAAGTAGAAGAATTGGATCTTCTATACCAGATTTTGATAGTGCAGTCATACCAGCTGGCACTGTGTTAGGAACAGATGGTATTACCTGATCCGTTAACTAAAAGAAACAAACGAAAAAAATCTTTTTTTATATGCATTTTCTTTAACACTAAAACATTTGTTATATTCCAAAAGATTACAAAAAGATCTTGTACCTTTAAGGGAGGAATGGGAGGTCCAGGTATAAATGGTATTCTGCCACACATCTTCATTAAGTCTCCTAGAGTGCTATACCGTTCGTCACAAGTTCTTCTTACCATTAATCCTGCTGTAAAATAACCCGCTTTACACCATTCTGCCATTTCACTGGCTAAGAATGGACCTTGAACTTCACCCTGTGGATCACGGTAAAACCATTTCTCCTGTCCATTCGTGGATGAAACTGTAGAAGATTGATTACCAATAGAAGGAGGTATACTAGCAGTCTTCTCTCTATGATTTTCTTCATCAGCCATCAATTTTGCAACTAATGCATCCGCTTCTTCCTTCATTCTGTCTAAATCATCTTCCGACTTATGCCTTACGTTATCCGTTTCCGCGCTATGTACGAGCTTTTGAGATTCCGTTTGCACCGGAACTTGTCTTTTCGCAGTAGTAGGAATCGGATCCAACTTTGTTTCCGTTTCAATATCTTCCTTTTTCTTTTCTTTAGTGGGAGATTTATTAGTTCCTGAATCGGACGATGGCATTTTTTCAGTCTTCGTATGCTCCGTACTTGCTGCTACTGTATTTCTTTTCTGTGAAGTTTCAGACGATGTTGACGTCAAGCTTTTAGTAGCAGTATTATCCGTTAAAACTGTAATGGGCAGTTTCGTTGGAGAGCTGCTTCTCCTTTCTTTCTCGATGCATTCATTTTTATCATCGAGCGGATGTAAGGACTTTGGTCGTTCTTTACTAACTGAACTAATTCCGCTATTGGAATTGCGACCCGCTGTTTGTCCCTGAGTTGAGCTATAAGATAAAGGTTTGCTACTAGGTTTTTTAATATTAGTAGCGCTTCCTTCGGAAACACGCCGAGTCCTTGATTCTTGAGTACCACCTGCACTAATCACTCCATCTTCATCATCATCTGAATACATTCCACCGTGAAAAGCACCTGAAGCATCGAAACTTCCTCCACTTTCGCTAGGATTTTCAGTAGCCCTAGAATGAATTTCAATCATTAAACATTATTAAAATATATTTAGTTTCCTAGTAGATTATATTAGTGATAAAAACAGTTAGAAAGTCACCATTCGGGAAGATTGTCATGATTATTATCATGATGATTTGAATCCCAAGTGCGCGTTGTACGAGGGGGCGGATGATGACTTGAATCATGTGTAACTCTATGACTACTACGATGTTCCCATCTACTACCACTACTTCGTCCTTCTTCTCCATCTCCTTCATTTCTTTCTAATCTATCTCTATCCATACTCCCACTTTCGCGCCAACTACTCCTACCTAAAATACAAATTGATTATTACATAAGCAATATTCTTTACTTAATTATACATGTGCAGAACTGAAGATACACGTTTATATACCCCATTTCCGCCAACCGTCATCGTCTTCTGTACCACCACGATGACGCCGCCAATTACTTTCCATAAGAGAACTACCACTAGCCCCACGACTTAATTCTTTTCTAGGACTAGTAGAACCATTCCATTCACCTGGATCTGAGGCCCCATTTCTTTCTGACCAACCACGTTCACTTTGCGACCTATCAAATGGGCGATTTCTTCCCTAGATATCAAAATATATTCACTGATCAATTAAAAAAATAATTCTTCTTTTACTGAAAATAAAAAATTTTCAACCTTCTGGATATCATATTACTTAATGACATAAATATATTTTGCCTGCAAGGTACTTAAAAACTAAGTTCGTTTTTTTCATTTAATAGTTGTATTGACATATTATCTTTTCTATAGAACGAAACAAACTACATACTTGAAATGGTTGACTGTCAATTCGTGATCCATCTCCTGAATCGTCGAAACCAACGCCACGGGAATAATGAGAAGAATACAAGCTACCTCTTCCACTTCTTCCACGTCCTCCACGATCTACACTTCCACCTCTTCCTCGACCGCCATTAGTTATTCCTCCGTTCCACATCCGCTAAAAAAATTGTATGATAATCAAATGAATATATTTTTAATTTATTAAATAATTTAATATTTAATATTAATATCTAAGAAATGTATATACTATATATATATATGTCAATAAATGAGAGGTAACATTTTAATTTGTAATGGATACGTCATTGAAAGAAGATATAACATAGAATGATAATAAACTAGTAATGATTATGTAAAATACACAACAGGTAGGAGAGTGCTATGAAGAACTGGCACAAGGGCTCCAGTGTGTTATATTTTTAGATTCAAACTAACTTGAGGCAGTTCTCAATATAGGATGTATTAAAAATATATATAAATCACTAAATACACAATATTAATTAATTAATTCTAAATAACAATTAATGCATGTGCATTAACAGTCATATGTAAAAAAAGTTATTTTCTTGATACATCTACTTATTATAACTAAATTACTTATCATAAATAAATATAAATATCCTTCAAATTCCAATATAAATATCAAATTGCGAAAAAAGTATACATGGTTAATTACCGTTTCATCTTCTGTCATTTGTATAAGAGCCAAAGGAAGTTGAGTTTTCTCAACATATAATGATGAGAAATTTGTCAATGGTTCAGGAGGTTTACAATTACGGTCAAACAGGATCAACATTTCTTCTCGCCCGTATCTATGCTCAGCTAACTGATAACGTGGAGTAGTTAAACTTGTAGTACCTCCACCACCACCGCTATTATTGCAAGTATCTCCAGACAAATTGCGCAACCTATATATTCATCATAACAAGTAAAATGTATAAGCAAAGAAATACACTGAATTAATAATTGTATTATATATATAAAACATTACAAACCATTCTGGACCAAATTTCATAGAATCCGTCATGATGATCTATTTGCTGAAAACATAATATTTCATCATAGAATAGAGTTTTCGAAAGATTATTATCATGTTGGAAATTATATTTCTAAACCCACATGTAAGTTAGTTAGAAAAATATAGTAGTAGCAATGGTATGTATGATTAACAAATATTTAGCTTTTCTGTCTTAAGAAATGACACCAATAGAAAACATAATGATGTGGGAAAATATTACCTGTACCAAGCAAGTCTTATGGCAATAATCACAGATATTCCAGATGAATCTAATTGGTATAATTATAGCAAATTGTATCGACAATCTTTACCTGTTGCTCGACGAAAATCGCGCAACCACGATGATCAATAATAATTACAAGGATATGAAATGTAATGTTATCATGAAAAGCATAGAACTGGGATATATAAAAAGTATGAAGTAAATGTGAACGAAGGTAGGAGAGGACGGCAGACGATGGCAAAGTATTCATAAAAGTTGTGATTCTTTTGAAAATCAACCAATACCTAACAATGATTATTTTAAACGAAGAAACAACAATGTAGAAGAAGGTGTAAATATCCTATGAACATCCCAGTTCAGTGAAAATAGTACGCATTTATTTACGACATGTTCTTAAACAGACTGATTTCCGTGAGCCCAGGTGGCAACATTAACCAAACTTTTTCCGCTCATGAATGTCATAAAAGTCCATAAGTGGCCAATTTATTTCGACTAAATATCATACTGGCAATCCTGATTATTCGTAGAGCAACGAATATGAAAAAGATCGTATGATGAACGCGAAAAATACCTCACTGATCTTCGAAATTACTGAGGACAGCGATACAACACACCAATATGGCTGATAGTTTTTTTGGAATAAAGCGCATGCGGAGTTGCTGGTATACCTGATGTATTGAAAAGTTACTAGCGACATATGCTATTTTTCTAGTCACTATCAGCTGAAGACATTTTTTTAATATGTATGTATCTTTATGATCTTAGAATCAACTTTCTAACTGGATCGGTACGTTAGAAGCAAAGGAATTTGTTGTATTCGTTAATGTTTCCTTCTTATTGTCGTTTATTTTTAATAAATTAAATTTTAACGACCTCTTTTTGAGATTTGGATTTCCAAAATTCAATATCATCAAATACTGAAGTGTTATAGATATTAATATTTATGTTATAATATACGTATACAATAAAAAAATATCGAAATTAATTTTTCGGATAGAGTATAATATATTTAAATTTCTTAATCATTTTAAAACCATCATGTATGATCCTCGAGCTACATTACTTTTACAGTTTTATGTCTTTTGTTGCAGCATGTTGCTTAATTTTTATAAAAATTGTACAATGATATACTGTATATTAGAAATTCATTCTATATATGTGAAAGAATATTAAATAAATAAAGATTTTTCATGAATAAAAATAGATAAAGTAGGACGTTACTGAATCAAACAAAATAATGTGGTTTTTTAACTATAATGCCATATTCTGCAACTGCCGGGGTCAGATCTTCCATGGTAAGAGTATAACGTCGATCTTTTCCTTTTGTTTTTGTATTCTGATTGGCTCCACGTGTTTTACAATGTTGCAGTGCATCATTTGCTATTTCAGATATAAATTTTTGTGCAGCTAGTGAAACCAATCTCACTCTAAAATCGTTATACACATATTTATAAAACAGTAATCATTAAAGTTTCATTTACATATTAATTAAGCTTTTTGCGAATTGCTTACATTCTGGGATCTGTCGTATTAAAACCAGCAGTATGTAAATAATGTTCACTGATGGCGTCTGGTACCTGTTAAAAGAATCATTTGATATTACCGATTATACTATTAATAATAATGAACAAACTACAATTATAATGTTTCATTTGCCTACCGTTGGTGTATAATCTTCGAGTTGTAGTAAAAAATCCGAAAGAGGCTGTCCAGCAGTTTTTGTTTCTTCATTTACTGTGTACATAGGTGGTGTATCTCTTCCAAAATCTTCTGCCATTTTGATTTATTTTTTCCTATACGATATCAAAACACTACGTACAAAAAATTTGACTTAGAATAAAATTCATAAACAAATAATTTTCAAAACTACAAAATTGAAATGATTTATAAAGTACAAATTATAACCTCCTACAATAAAGGTATCAAAATTTCTTTCAGTTTCAAGTTCTTTCAGATAAAAATCTTCTGCTTGACTTTTCCGAGTATTAATGGAAAAAGATATTCTCGAAATAACGCCAGAACATACCTAAAATATCAGCGTCCCGTCCGTGAATGTATATTAAAGGAATCTACATGCATATAAACAAAGAACGAGTACTTAAGAATTCTCTAAACCGGAAGGAAATCTAGGGCCTAGGGAATAAATGTCAAGAGAATATATCGATCGATATTATCGATATATTACTCGCATTTAATTCAAATAAATAGTACAAGTATTTATTTATTTTTCATATAATTCTTTTTTTTAATACAATTATAATAAGTAAGCAGTAATATTTAATGCAAGAAAATGCTTAAAACATACTTGAGATTTAACTATTAACATAATTAATATAATAGTAGAATTAAATCATGTTGGTAGTGGGTTTTTTAGCGACAATGATGGAATCCAAGAATCTTTCTTCAAGTTCTCATACTTAAGTTTATTTAGTAACATACTTTGTATAACCTGTTCAGCAGTATGAGTCAGACCATAATAATCCACAAACATACCATCTGGATCAACGAGATATATGATTATCGTATGATCAACCTAGAATATAACAGAAATAAAGTGAGTTTATATTCAAAGATAGAATTTAAGCTGCTTATAAGGAAGATAAATGACTAACAATATAGTCTGAATCTTGATCCTTGGGCCCATTGCTGTAGTATACTCTATAAGCTTTGCATACTTTAGCAACTTGTTCTTTGGTTCCAGTAAGACCAAGAATTTTGTCAGAAAATTCTTTAACATATTTGCCTACAACTTCTGGCGTATCTCTGTCAGGATCCACAGAAATAAATATAGGCTGAACTTTTGTATTATACTGGGTCTCTAAAAAAGTAATTTAATGTAAAAGATAAGATGTATACATTTTTTAAAATACTGTCATTTAAACCTACCCAACTTATCAACAATTTCTGTCAGTTTTTCAAGTTCATCAGGACATATGTCAGGGCAATGCGTAAAACCAAAGTATATTAAAACCCACTGTCCTAAAAAATCATCTGACTTCCATAGTTTTCCTTTAGAATCAACTAATTCAAATTTTCCACCAATTGCTGCCTTGCCTAGTGCACGCCTTCTCTCACGTTCTATTTCTTTATCTTTTGATTCTTGAAGATAATACATATATATTAAAAGAACTGCACATCCTATGCTCGTAACTGCTACACTTTTCCATGTGATAACACTGTCTCTAAAGATGGATTGTTTTTTACTTGATAATGAGCGTGTTTCATTAGATTTATGTAAAGGTGTAAAAATATTTATAGTTCTAACTTGCGGATAACATTGACCAAAATTTAGTGAATGTCGAAATGTAATTGTCTGTAAATAATATTAATTTTATTATTTTGTGTTTGTTTTGTTCTTTTATGAAAGTAATCCCATTTGAGTATAATTATCTCGAATAACAATTACTTACATTTCTAAAAGCTTGCTTCGAACATCTTAAAAGAGGAAGATTTTTCAGACAAGACATTGTTTTTTGTTGCACACAATTAGTTTGATCGGCTTAAAATCATGAATAGGTTATGTTTCCATTGATAGATTATGTTTCATGTTATCGCACCTGACTTTATACAGTCTATTTCAAATACTCGTTTCTTCTTTTTACGGAAATGATTTAATTAATTCATGGGTTATATAAAAAATGAATCCTGGTACATTATAGAAATTGATGATAAAATTTATTATTATAAAATTTTTGAATTAACAAGAATTTTTTTATCCGAACCTTTTTTTATTTTCTTTAGTATTTTGTATATAATAAATATTTTATTAAAATAACTTGTCTTTTCTACATAAATGAGTTTATTCTTATAAAAAGGCGCACTGTTCTTGACGAAGTATTATCAAATTTTCTTCGAAATTTAGGGCAGTATTTCGAGTACAATATTTCCATCTAAATATGCAAATAAAACGTTAATTAAAGATTAATTAGTTTTAGATAACTAGCATTTACGTACTTGTTGCCTTTTCTATCCTCAAGAGTAAGAGTGTCTATTAACAACATATTCGAGTTAGAAATTATAGTCGCATTTTCATTTTTTTCATCCTTATCTTTTTGGTACCAAATACGTGCTTCTATCGTTGATCGGTTTTTTGACAAAAATTGAAATTCTGCTGCACCAATATCGTAGAATGTCGTTGATTTATTTCTTCGAGTAGGTATCCTTGAACACATAATATTTCGTCGAAGTTATTTATAGATACATACATGGAATAAAATTTCCAAGCGCATCGCAATAGTAATGATAAATTTTTTACGAATCAAGATCGCGTATTAGCGTTATTAAAGTATATCTTACGTGCATCGAAACTTGAAATTTATTGTTGAATCACGTTCCACAATCTTTAAGAATAACATTCCTGATGTCTTTGTCACTGTTTCTGAAATTGTCACCGATGCTCTCAAAGGCTGGCCTAATAAGAACAAACAAATAAAAAATGAACTGTAAATGTTTTACATACAAGTTAACTTTACCACAAAATGGTTCTTGATCTCTCGTGGGCAAATAATAAATTCCTAAAGGACCGCGATTAGCTCGGTAGCCCATTTCTTGGGACCATAGCGTAGATTCCATAGGAAAACACATTCCATTCGTATACGAGATCGTTCCTTGTGGACAAGGCCAAGCAATAAATTTACAAGATTCATTCGTTGTACGTATGCTTTCCAAAAAATATGCCCAAGCTCTTAAATGACTACAAGCGATCTCTTTCGTTAACATATCCTCTGAAACATTATTATTTTTACAATTCGAAGAATTTCAAATAACTTGGATCACGTCGGTCAACAAACATCTAATCACGTACCCTTCAAATGGCTAACAACAACAGAATTCTTCACATCCTTGCAACCTGGCTGCTCTCTACCGCCGTTCGGAAAGAAATCGATGTGACCAAGTGGCTTTAAAAGACCAAATCCATCTGCAAAGTCCGGGGATCCATCCGTATGAATCACATCTACTAACCGAGCATCGGTAGCATCTAATTTCCTGGATTTCTCTCTAACCAAATGATTTCTGAAAAAGGGTGACGCAGGATCTAGGCCTGTTATACGACCTAGAAGAATACTTCTCTTCTTGAGGATCTCTGAGGCACAGCCAGCCACATGAGCTCCGAGACTAAAGCCAATCACGTGAATGTTTTCAGCAAGAGTACCCAAATTAACAGCGTCTAAAAGGACTAGACCTAACTGTCGTCCTACGAGTTCCGTGTTCGCCACTGCTGCCGAATAGGTCGTTGCTGCTCCTCTTGTCCAATCAAGCACTAAGATATTTGTGTCTTCCTAATGGATATGCCACCATTTATCTACGTAAGTTGTTCTGATAAACGAATTCTCTATCGATCGACAATAGACATTCGCTTCTTGTTAATTACCAAGTCCAGAAGAGCCTGTACCAAAAGAACCGCACCAATATCGCTACCGCTTCCTTTATAGCCGTGTATTACTACTTTCAGAGGTTTCGTCGAATCAAATTCTGATTGAAAAATGGATTTCAAATCATCACCATATTGAAGGCTTTTAGGGGATTCTCGTCTCGAGCGAGTGTACAATAAAAATCTCGTTTGAATTATGCTAGGATGCTCCGGCGGTCTTTTCAACGTCAAACGAGGCGGTGGATCCGCAAAGCAGCCAACTGATTCTGCAATTTCCACTTCTTTTATATTTCTTACTTAATTGGACGAATACCGCTTCTTATGCTATACATACCAAAGCAAATTTTCGGTTTCAAATGTTCAATACCAACTCTTATTCGCCGCACCATCGCTCGACTCCTTCCAGGAAATCTTGCTGGGAAAAGAAGAGAATTTAGTTTCTCAGTGACAATCAACTATTCCTATCTTCGTTAAAAGCTTGCTTACCAGCACGATTAACTTCGACGATCCAAAGAACAAGAAACATTGAAAAGATGAAGCGTATCACTAACGTGAGTTGCATCTTTCATTTGTCTTCTTCGAATCTTGGTCGCATCCGATGGAGGCTATTAGCTATTTTCCTTTTCCTCTTTCTCCTATGTTTGTTCGTCACTCCCCTTCTTCTCTTAGGTTACTAACGTGATTTTCTATTTAATCTTCTCTATTCTACCTACAATGGAAAACTAAAGCGCAGTACAAATGGTTGGATGAATTTTTTCCACCTTACTATTACAGCAAAAGTACCATCCTTTTGCGCAATCGATTTTCCGCTAGCGAGCACGCGACAACCAGTTTACTTCTTATTTCACTGAATTTATACCTATCGTTGTATGAATTATTATTTATTAAATAAGGATTAAATGGAGGATCGAACTACATATAGCTATTCATAATCGTCGCTCTACTTGCGGTTGGTACGTTTTGATAGCAAAGCGAATTACTTTAACAATTCTTCGTTCACCTTAGAACAGTAGAATGTGTTAAATACGTCAAATGATAGGTATCAATGGAATTTGGAAAGAAATATGCGTTGAACCAAATGCTCGGCTCACGATACTTTCTTTCAAGTCACAACGATTATGACCTTCTTCTTCACCATTCAATATGACGCAATATTTTCAACTTTTCTCGTGTGCAAATAACGGTTTCTTCTGCATATAGAGACGTACTACTTTCACTCGAACGATTTCACTAAAATTGTTGCGGGCAGATAAATGAAGAGTCAACTTGTTAATGTACAATCCTCGTTTACAGAAATCTATTATTACGATGGAAATTATATAATTTTATATTATATTATATTATATTAATTTTATAATTATATATGTATATACGTAATATGGTTTATCATTTCATAGTAAAAGCCTATTGAGAGAAGTTTCGAAACTGGGACGAGATTTTGTAGCGAAGCTCTGATGTTCAGGAAGTCGAGAGTCGAGGACTGTCTTTTACTAAAAATCTGTTAAACCGGACGAACGAGTTTCACGATTGTATTTTAAAAAATAAGTTTATCAGCGAAGATTTGCCAAGCATTTTCCATTTACAAAATTAAACTGTAGCAATTCCTTCTTATGCATGCCTAAATATTGCTCAGTAATGAATTTACCTAAATATCATCTTGCAAAAAAAAAAAAAAAAAAAGAGAAAGCAATCAGACTGCATTTTTTTTATCCCAAATACCTTATTTTGTAGTTAGGCATCCTTTAAATCTGTAGCAAGTACAGTGGATCACAAAGTATTCGAGCACTCACCAGAGAAAATATTTAGACAACAATAAATAATAACGAAAGTTTTTCCTACTACTTATTTTTCTACTTATCTATACATGTATAGTATAGTGAAACGTAATGTAACACATTTTTATTGATCCTTGTACATTTACTGAAAATATAGAGCTTAGAAATTGAAATCGTACAGTGTCCGAATCCTTTTGTGATCGGTTGTATACATATACAGAAAAATTTCTAGAAGTGTTTGTATATTTTTATGAATAGTGAGATAGGAGGTATGCTCATTCTTCACAGTGTATCATGAATTGATACGTATCAGAATTTTTCATACTTCAAAAGTTGTAACACCTGCAACGTTTATTGATATTTTCCATGTTTACTTGTGATTATCTTTAAATCGTGCAAGTAACTGTTCAAAGTCGTAGATCAAAAATCAAAAATCATTGTTTTTCATCAACTACTGCCTGCATATACTTATTCCCTTTCTGTTTGAAAAAGAGAGAACTCCTGAGATCTATAAAAACACAAATTAGATATAAATCATATCTCGTAATATCGATAAAAGATTTATCTTTGTAGTAATTTAATACCCAAGTGGTTTATATATGTAGACAACATTTGATCTGCTACTCGATAACTGATAACGACTTAATGCGTTACTTTGTCTACACAAATAAATATGGGGATGATTCTTTATATAAGTCTATGAAACAATTCGAATTGTTTGAAGACGCACTACCCACGATGTTCAAGATATCTCTTTTATGTTGCGCGTTGCCGGTGATTTTAGGAGTGCCATTTACAGGACAACAATATGAATCGAATTACATCACTAATACCACATTTCAGTTTAATATTGCAACCCCCGTAAGTAAATTTTACTGAGATCGTTATATAATTCTTAGTATTTACGTTGAAATAAGAGTCAGCATTTCTGCAGAAAGAACTTGCAGAAAAAGCAGGATACGTAGCCGAAACTCATCGAGTCGTCACAGAGGATCGGTACATTTTACAACTGGATAGAATCGTAGGATCGGACAAAATACCTCCATCTGACGATAAGATAGCTGTATTACTTCTCCATGGAGTTTTTGATTGCTCGGCTTCGTGGCTTTTGTCAGGTTCTGAAAAGAGTTTAGGTATTACCAATTTACTATTCGTCTACAGGATAAACATTTTTAAATGCTATCGTTTGTTTTCTCTTTTCTTTCTTTCTTTTAAAAAGATCATCGATTTTTGGAATAGACTTACATCGCGTATTTCATTTCCAAGGAAAAACAAATTTACGCTAACTTTAATCCTTTGCACTCGGCTGTTCTCTTTGAAGGGACACAAAGAGAATACTGGTGATTATATAGTACAAACTCCACACAAGCTCCAAATTTTTTAAAAATATATATTCCCTTGAAATTTCGCCTTCGCATTGTACGAAGAGAACAAATAAAAAATTGAGGAATATGCCGAGTGCAAAGGCTTAAAACATATTCGATTAATATTTTTCTTCAAATTTTAGGTTTCATATTAGCAGATTGGGGATACGATGTATGGTTGGGTAATATGCGTGGCAACAGGTACTCACGAAACCACTTGGATTGGACTGTTTCAGATCCAGATTTTTGGATGTTCAGGTATAATTGTAATAATCGTTCGTTAAGATGCATTTTGCCAATTAATACGATTGCTGCACCATTACTTTCCGATAATACAACGATTGATACTTTCGTACAGTTGGCATGAAATCGGAGTGTACGATCTGCCAGCGATGATCGACCATATCCTCGCTCAAACGAAGAAAGAGAAAATCTTTATCATATCACATAGCCAGGGTGGTACGTCATTCTTTGTAATGGCTAGCGAGCGGCCAGAGTATCAAGAGAAGATTATCGCTTCTTTTGCTTTGGGTCCAGCAGTCTTCATGTCCAGGACAAAAAGTCCTCTATACCGTTTTTTGGCTCCCTATTCCAAAGATATCAATGTACACTTTAGAAGCTGCATTTACTAATTTTGATATCAAATCAAACGATGTTGAATTTTACTCATCTTTGGTCTTTTTACAGTTCATAACGGATTTGATAGGCATGTATGAATTTAAGCCATCGGATAAACTTATACAGATGCTTGGAACAATTATGTGTGACAATGAAGCACTTTTGCAACCAATATGTGAAAACATTGTATTCTTGTGTGCTGGCTACTCTAACGAACTTAATACGGTAATCATATGCATGTGCATTCAATGTAATCACTATACATATACAATGGTTTTCGATTTAACTTGATTCTAATTCATAGACTCTATTGCCTATTATTGTGCAATATGATCCTGCTGGTTCATCTGTTAGACAAATAGCACATTACGGACAATTGATTAGTTCAGGTTAATATTTAGTAATATAATTTTATAAAATGTACACCCTTTTGTTTTTTTCAAATGACATCTTTTCTTCACACAGGCAAGTTCCGGAAATTTGACCACGGCCTTATCGGCAACATGAAAAAATACGGTACGATATATCCTCCTAATTATAATTTGGCCAACGTTAAGGTACCAGTGTATTTGCATTACAGTGCCAATGATATGTTTATCAATGTTCAGGTTCGTATGCTGTTTATTGCGGTGCTTCAGTTTCTACTGAATTTTTCAAGTTTCCCTTCCCTGCTAATATTTTTACAGGACTTGCATCAATTGTACAGAGAACTACCCAATGCTCAGAAATTTTTAGTTCCATCCGACACCTTTGGGCATACTGATTTCTTATGGGGCAAGCATGTAAATGTTTGGGTATACAATGAAATTTTAAGTCTCATGGAAAGTCACAAAAAATGAACATTATTGGACTATGAAGTGCAAATTATGTTAACAAGAACATGATTGACCATAAATTTGGTTTTTTTAATTTTAATTAATTAATTCTATCCCACGTTGACGATAATGTGATCAACGGCTTCGTCAATATTCAAAAATCAGATCAACATTCTAATAAGAAAAGTATCGAATGAATCTATTCAGTTTGTAAGAACCATATTATGTGATTATAAGAATTATTATGACATCAATTATTAATTTTGTATTATCTTATATTCTTTACATGTATAATCCATTAAATGATCATAGATCAGCAAGAATATACATATGTATCAATTAATTAAAATATATTAATTCATAAGCTTTTGAATCATTTCCATGCTTTCTGTTGTGAATGCGTGTAAACCCTGAACATTCATAACAAATGCCAACCCAATACATACAGGGTGTTTCACTTTACTTGAGTATCTTTACTTAGATATCTCATTTATTATTGATAGACAAAATTTCAGAGGAAAACATTATCTGATTTGAGAGGGCAAATATGATGGTAAACATGAAATTTATCTCAGGGTCATAGATTTCGAGATTTCAAGGTCATTGCTGTTTTTCTAAGCGCGATTATATACAGTCACGAACAAAAGTATTGGCATAATCTTTGAAATAGAATAACATTCCTAAAATTGGAACAAACGACTTGAATTTTTTTTAATAAGTTAGAAGAATTAGTCTACCGATGCGTAGAAAAAATGTTTAAAAAATTGCAGTTGGCCGCAATCGTGAAGAAAATAATAAAGATCACCTTTTAGAACTTTTTTATATGTGCCTCTAATGGAAATTTAAACAATATATTTTGAAGAGTTATGTTAGCTATGTACATGCTGGAAATTTCATCGAAATCAGCTGGTGTAGAATCAAATGACAGGCATCGAAAGATAAATAAGAATCTATAATTAATAAAGTTATAAACCGAAAGTCATAGAAAATTATAACTTCGCATCATTTTTAATCGTTTTTAGTTCATAGTAATGTTAACCAATTTCGGTGAAATTTTCAACATGTATATAACTAACATAAACTACAAAATGTACTTTTTAAATTTTCATTACAGGCTCAGATAGAGTTGCAAATAATAACCCTTACTATCTTCTTCGCGATTCTGACCAACTGTAATTTTCCTAATATCTTTTTACACATTGTCTAGTAAACTAATCCTTCGAACTTGTCCAAAAAATTTAAATCGTTGGTCTAATTTTTAAAAAGTTACTCTGTTTTAAAGAGAATATATTTATTTGTGGTCGTATATGTTTTTATTATCATGGTGTCAGCGCTGAAGTTACGATTAATCAAAAAACTTATAATATTATGCATTCATATGATCTTGAATACCAAAAATTCATAAATGTTTAGGGAGATCGATGAAGGAAAACTTACTTCACAAGTGTTCAAAACTATGAACATCCACTTCAATACATTTCCGTGAGCGATTAACGTGATTCTTGACCGCCCGTATAACGTGACGACTAATATTACCACACGCACTTCTATTTAATGCATTCTCTCATATTTTATAGTATTATACTAATATCTACTATAATTGTTTCTTTAATCATACTCCACAGAAAGAATCCTAGAGGTTTAAGATGAGGAGAACGCGCAGGCTATATCGAATGGCTGTACAATGGCCGATCCAACGCAATGTTGAGGAAACTTCTCTCCTATTTATAATTGGCATCATTTTTAACACTTTTTGAAATAAATTTTCCTTCATTGATCTTTCTATCGTAGCTTTTTCATTATTCGCAGTTATTATTAAACATAATAGGTGATCAATTGGTCTTAACTTCAGCTGTAACGCTATGATGATAAGACGATATAGCCTTGAAACCTATAAAAAATATGATTACTATCATATTTATCCCTCTAAATCAGATAATGTCTTTTCTCTTATATATTTTTATATTGTCAATAGTGAGTGAGATATTGAAAGTGTTTAAGTTAGTTGGGCATATAGTTAGATGTATATGTTATTTACTATTGAAAAAGTACTTATTCATAAGAATATAGTAATTAAACATTTCATCTAACGGTATATGTAAGAATTACATTCCTTTATTATATATAGAGGACATATATAAAATTATTTTAAAACTAGCATTAAAAATTTACAATTATAATAATTATTAATTATAAAATTCTGAAATGAATCAATAATAAAAACAATTTTTATCTCATTTTTTCAATAATTTGTACAAATTTATTGATATGCAGTAATATGCAATGTACAATATACAAAAGTTTACTTTCACATAGATTTTTTAAGAATTATTCTTGAATTGCCATTATAAGAAGTATGTTAGCCATATCCCAAATATCATGAATTTTCATATCTACTAATTGCGATAATTTTGAAGCTATAACTCTTACTGATTTACAATCTATACATAAAAAGAATGCTCCACAAAGAACAATAGAAGCTCCCAAAAATAATATATTTGACATTAACATCATAAGACTCCTCTTTTCTTGTTGAGTTTTTGCTATGTGTTCTTGTAACAAACATTGCAAATGAAAATATATTTCCTCCCTCTATAATCATACATATCTGCTTTATTAACCATGCTAATGTCATTTATAACGTATCACTAATGTCTTACAAATATCTATTAATAAAATTCAAACCTGCAGATAAACTAGATCCAATAAATTTATAGTAAGTTCTTGCATATTTGGAGTATCCTTGAGTCCTGTTGCAGCTAAAAGAATTTCTACGCAATTTAACGGAGTGTAAAATGGCATTCTGAATCCAACAGTCTTAAATACCTTATATTCTGATAGAAAAATTACATTGGGTGTGTATTCAGATTTTTTGTCTATACACCGTAAAATGCCAAGTATCTGTAGCATACAAAACATTAAGATACCACTATTGATAAATTCAGAATAAAATCATGTATATGTACTTGCGATATTCTTAATTTGTTGAAATGTGAATCCATTTTATTTGCTAATTGCAAACAAGACATGAGGTATAATTTTGATTGACTTGCTACTTTTTTACAAACTTGAGACCAAGAACTTTCTGTTTGATCAGCATTTCTATATACTTCCCAAAAATAGCTACACATAAATTTATCATATAAGTGAATAGCAATGTATCTAGTATCTGGCCCCAAATGGAGATATTCTGTTATTTTAAATATTGCATTGATAATTGGAATTGGTATGGCTGAAAGCAGTATTTAATGTGAATGAAAATTTTGTTGTTATTATATTCTATCAAAATAGGAACAAAGATATAAATAAAAATGAAATTAATATTAACAAAGGGATACAGTTTCAAATGCAATAATTACCTACAAATGGCATGTAAAATTCGTCTTTAGCTTTGATAAAACTTTCTTGTGCTTTAATGATTGATTGAAGTTCTTCTAGCCAATCATCAAGTAAAGGTTCTGTATTAAATAGATATTTGTTTCAAGAAGAAAGTTTAGGTTCATTATTTTTGTGTATTAAACATCTACATTTGTCTGTCAACACTTTTATTTATATGAAATGCTAATTACCAATATAAGAAGTATCCAAGTCCATATTTTCTTTGAAAAATTCTTGCTTAATACTATTATTATCAAATATTATTTAATTACATCACACACAACAAT
This sequence comes from Bombus difficillimus, assembly GCA_014737525.1. Lineage (NCBI taxonomy): Eukaryota > Metazoa > Arthropoda > Insecta > Hymenoptera > Apidae > Bombus > Bombus difficillimus. The sequence continues at coordinate 558,239 of JACXIT010000129.1, forward strand.
GTTACCTTTCAAACAGTATACAAGATACTATTTAAAAGAAGCTAATTGGCTGGAGCATAAGTCACGTGATACATTTCGCGATATATCGAAATCATATATTCAAATTAAAATTAGAATTCATTTTACATAATATCAAAACAAGACGTGTATAAGATAGGCATTTTAAATGTATGACAAAATTTTATTTAGTATATATATACATTTTAATACTTTAATTAACAAATTTTATTCTATGTTCATGCTTTCATTTTGATGTTGTAACTCTGTTAACAATAAAGGTTCATATGTCCATTTTGGGAATACTCTTTTGTATAAATTCATTAAAATCGTGTCCTGCGACTTCAGTTGACCATTAAATACACATTTCATATGACCATGAGTACCTAGGAAAAAATAATGTCATTTTTTAATCAAATACGTCAATTAAATTAAAAAACATTTATGATCTATCTACCCAATGGTTCTTTTATATGTCCTCTACGACCATATTTCGTTCGTAGTTCAACTGGTTTAAACCAGTTTATATCTTCTCGATGAAAGAACATAAATCTTATAACTGCTGATCGTTTATGTACTTTGTACGCATGGCCGCTAAGAACAACACGTTTTACAACTATTCTATCTGGATTCACAGATAATACACTTCCGGTTGCAATTAATTCCTACAAAAATATTGTAACTTTTAATGATATAAGAATAGAATCTCAACCTTTAACTTGTGTATAATTATTGCCTCCTTACCAATGATTTATTCAATTTTTGAACATAACATAATACTGGACATGGTGGAAAGATAATTGGAGCGTACATGCTTGCTACGACAGTGTTCTCTGGACGAAAATACCGCTCATACTGAAAAATATTTCTATTCTTGGTAATAAGATATAAATAGAATACATTAAAATCTTACAGAATATAATACATGCTTTATGTTTGTTTCCGTTTGTGTGTTGACTAAATATTGGGCACGCAGTAAATCTTCTAAATCCACATTGAAATATCAATTTTTCTTTAGATTTCACCGGTTGTGGACTAATATTAATATGTTTCAATGCCACATTTAAGACAGACATTTTGTGCTCGTTCGGTAGTAAACCAAATACAATTAATGGATGATTTCCCAATGAAGAAAATGCGATAAAAAGATCTTGCCGTACATTTACAACGTGAATTGTGATATACCAACCAGGCTAAAAATATTTGTATCATTTAGCATGAATAGATAATTAGTTTTTAATTAATCAAATGTTCATACCATAGCACCCTCTATTTCCTGAGATTCTTTAAATATACGTTTTCGCGTTCGATCAAAATTTTCAAATTGAAATATTCTAGCGTAATCAGTAGGAAGGTTTTCTTTCGGATCCCACGGACTTGTTCTGAATGATTCAAGTCCACGATACTTTTGAAACCTCTGTTTTGCCAACATATCTTGAGGTGTATCTACTTCGTCAGGAAATTGTGCGTCTAATTTTGCGTCTATATATGAAAAATTGTGGTTAAAGATTTCAATAATACATGTTCAATAATGTAATATACATATATTCAACAAACATACTCTTCAATTTTTCCATTGCTTCTTTCTCTTCTGTCATATCGATATTCTGATCGTATCGTTCATCAGGAACTTCGGACACAGTAATTGTCTCGTATTCTTCCTCGTCTTCTTCTGCATCTGGTCCACTATCTGCTTGAGACTTTGGTTCATCAATAGACATCTCATCTTCTGATTCATCGTTCGAGCACTCACTCAATTCCTCTACAAAATACAAGCAAAGAATAATATGTATCTCCAAATTTAATTTATGACTAAAAAACAAATACCTCCATCCTCATCAGGAATCCAAGCTGCTTGATATTCAGAAGTTCCTTTTGGAACTCTCTTTACAATTTTTTTTCTTTGAGCTTTAGCTTCGGCTAATTCCTCTTCTGTAGGCCAAGTTTGTTCAGCATCCATAGGGTCAGGTATATTTTCACTTGCGAGAGATTCCTAAAAAATTAAGAAAATTGATTATTGCTTTTAAAAATTCAAAGTTTCATTTTATTTCATGAAATTACTTGTTTCCCTGGATCTGCGCGTTCAAGAACCCGCGTGGATGGTTCATCCTCCATTGCATTACAATGTTTTCTCAACTTTTTTTCCACTGGATATGGATCTTCAGGTGCATCAATTTGAGACATTTGAAAATCTCCCAATTCAGGTATGTGTATTAGACCATTAACTGATAATGGTACGTTCCTAAGATATCCTGAGATCATAAGAGTTCCAAGCTCTGTGGAGTTCTAAATGAAATTAAATTTGGATATATACTTATCTTTTAATTAGTATAGATAATTATTACATCAATACTTACTTCATTACATTTAAATTTTATTTCTTCTGCTAACAAATGAGCTCTTTTGTCTCTATATGATACAGTCCTCTGCTTTTGAGTACCAACACGTCGTAAAACATTAAAAGCATCAGTGGGAGTATCTAATTGTAAAACTTTTTCCTCAGGAAGCCACTTAGAAAGTTCGGATTGTACATGGCTTTTAAAATCTTGACGTTTCTGTAATAAAATTCGTAAAGTTGAAACTATTTTTCTACAAAATATAATAATAAATATCAAAAACACAATACCTTTATGTGAAGACCTTCAACATTTGTAAGTGCTATTAGAGGAGTCGTCAAACCTTGAGCAACACAGGGCATAATAATTTCTTTTCCCCAGTCATCAAGTACTTCAAATCTGGGACTATTATCAGACTTATTTGTAGCAGATGCAATAAAAAGAACAGTTGTAGCTATTTTTGCTATATCCAATGTGGCAAACAAATTACCAACTGGTGGTACCACAATGGAAAAGCGTTGCTTGAACCTAGGTACACTGTCGTAAAAAAAGATTGATATTCAATAATTCATATTTTTATTAATATCATTTATCATAGTAGCATTATACCTTAAATGTATTGTACCACATGGGCTATTAGTTATATTTGCAGACTCGTCAGCTTTTGTTATTATTGATAATATATTGTCAGTATCTAAATCTTCTTGCAATGGAATAATGCATATAAGAATAGGTGCAGAATGGGATCCACCAAAATTCCTTTTTTGCTGCAACACTTCCTCTCTCTTTTTTTTCCTAATTTGTGAAGATTGAAGCCTTCGGGCATTCTTTCCAAGATTTTTAGTAGCACGTTTCGATAAAACTTTTACTCCAACTTTTCCTATATTGGTTGCAAATTAGAAAGTATAGAAAACAGTAAAATATTAAGAAGCTATAATAATATAAATTGCAAAGAATTTTACCTTTAACCTCGCTACTTATTGATCCTTTACTACGATGTCTACCCGTTTTATGTGGTTTATTAACTTGCTTAAATGCACCAGGTCGATGTACTTCTTGCTTTGTTATTCCCATTTTATTTGAAAGTATATATTCTTGTAAATGAAATATCTTTATAATAAATCTAACTGTTTGCCATGCATACAACCCCGCGATAAGACATGTGTTGTTTCACATCCTCAAATGCTCCAAGTTGCAGTTCCTTCCATCCTCTATAGATGGCAACACATGGTTTGTTTATATATCAGGGATGCAATACTGTGCGATATGGCTTGTAACGCCATCTGTAGAAGATGGAAGGAACTGCAACTTGGAGCATGTGAGGATAGCTGGCAACACATGGTTTGGCCTGGAATCAGGGATGCAATACTATATGATTAACACATGTTCTCTCTGGCATTAGATTCACTGACGAGTCGTCTGTGATAATTCCTATGTTTGCCCTGGAGAACTACAGGGAGCGTAAGAAACACTCTGATCCTTTGGCAGGTCGGTATTTCATAACCTGAGACACATGTTCCATTTAATGTCACGTCTACCCTATTCTTAGTCAATGGTCACACTGAATTGAGGTGAGCTTTGGATAATTCATTGCTTATGCTAACATGCGTTAGTTTTGTAAAATGGCATGTTGTCAAAGTTATACCCCGGATTATTTTGCAATAACTGACATTTTATCTACTGAAGAACGAATATCTTGTAAAATTGAAGTAGATTTACCTGGTTTAGGTAACTTTTCATTTATTATTTTATTACTTACTGAGATATATTCTATAAAACTATACTCCAATTAGTCTACTTCAAAAAATGATACTCTGTATATTATAGATATATACTCTATAAAACTGGATTAAGTAATAAAAACTAATAATATAACTTTTGTAAGGTCTTAATTATATTTCGACATTATATTTGTATATAATCTATATAATAATCACAGTATATTCATATTATGTATATAATACCTGATAAGAATGATATATAATATTGTTAAAGATATGAATAATATTGTTTAAGGTTTTTTGGATCCTTCGTGTCAATCTGAGGATTTACAAGTTGGATCCAAAGTAGAGTTTCCATTATGGCTAGCAGATGCATTAAAAAATTTACAGAATCCAGCAGTTAATATCGATATACCAAATATATATAAAGAAGGATACAGGTTTGATTTTAAAATTTTTATTTGTTTTTCAACAATATGTTATTTGAACAAATCTTTACAAACACTTTTCTATGTACACTTATTTATATCATTTGTGCTTTTAGAGAAATTTTAGAAGCAGATGCTGATGCTATAGTTTTAAGTAGATGGAATCCATTTTATTATGAATTAGGAATGCATGTAAGAAAATTCAGTGGCAAAGATTCTGAAATAATTGCAGAAAGTTTACTACAGGTAAGCGAATTATAGTAAAAATAGGTACTATGCCTTTTTTATTTTTTAATAAGATATAGTGCCTCACAAAAGTAAATTCAAATACTTTTATGAATATATCATGTGTGTTATGTAAAACATTGGAAATCTAATAATTGAAAGATATTCTAATTAATCCATGTATACAGAATTGAAGTTACAAATTTCAATAACTTTATAAAACTAAAGTATCATGATAGGTAGGTCACAGCCAAGAATTAATTTCTATTTTTTCTAATATATTTCCCGAAATATATGGGGTCTTTTCGTTCTTCATTTTCAGACATTTAAGTCTCGTTTCCAATTAGTAATGGACTGGTCTCAGAATCTAACATCTGATCCTACATTAGCAATTCAACTTCCTCGACTCGAAAGAGATCTCTTCCTTATCGGTCGACAAGCCAAAGTTCGTCTTACAGAATGGTTAAAAATGGGTACAAATGGAATGGTTATTTCCGAAATAGCGACAAATTTGAAAAAACGGAAACGGGACAAATATGAACTTGATTAGCTTTTTTGTTTTACAAAGATACAGCATACGAATGTCAATAATTTGTAGAATAATGTTTTTATCAAGTTTTTAAATAATCTGAAAATATCAATAGTGTAGAATAAACTGACTTTATTTAGAATAATCGAGAAACAGGTGCAAAACATTTTATAACATAAATCATATAACATAACTTTTTTAAATTACATTTTCAATGAACTTGCATATTACTACCATATTGTAGAAAGCTGATTATTGGAAATATATTAATGTATTTGATATTGCAATAAATATTCTTTCATTTATTTAAAAAGTTAGAAAATAATTAAAACTTGCTTGAGTAAAAAAAAATAAATACAAAAAAGTTATGAAAAAACGCACTTGTTATACATTTTATAATCATAATATTATCACTTTCACTAATTTACAGTTTCTGTATGGGCGTACACACATGCTACATAAAATGCTCTATTTTTATATTTATATATTATATTTTGCGTTATATACTAACAATAATGTTACAACTTAAAATATTGTTATAATTATTTAATTACATTATATCGTTTCTTATACGGTCATAAATACGAAACTTAACAGAAGTCGCGATGAACATTTGGAATTAACAACTTGTTTAGAATTTTTTAAATTATATTTCTTGTGCGTATATGCATTCTGTATATGTGGAACAATTATTTATTTTTTCAACGTATAGTTTTCATTTATATTTAATTACATTGTCACGATTAATTTTAATCTTATAATATAGTTATGTAATTTATAATTAATTTTAATTTTCGTTGTCAAAATTAATTTTAGTTTCCTAATTAACTATTACTATAGACTGTTTATTTTTTCAATATTCCCATATAAAAATTATGCGTATTTTATTTATTAAATATTTACTGTGTTTATAATAATTTCGAATAACATCAATTTTTAAATTCTATAAAATTTTTTACTCATAATTTTACAATAAATTTGGTAAACAGTTCTAATGAAAATGAAAAACAAATCGCACTCCAAATGTACAGGACATTAACAAAAGTACGCGTACTCCTTCGCTAAAAAAAAATTGCATTGCAATGGCGAGTGCTCCTCTCTTCGTTGAGAGAGGTGCTAACTACTTGCTAATTAGTTTTGATTTTTTATGTGGAATGTCATTTATTGTGCATAAAACCATGCGAAACATTTTTAAATGGTGAACAAAATTCACAAAAATATTCATATTGCCTTCTTATTATAAACTCCAATATTTTATTAATATTTTTAGTTGATTGAAAAAAATAAAATTTTGAGTTAATTTACATGTTTTTAATTTACTGTTTTTGAGTAACAATATCAGTTGTATTGTTAGTTAATTAAAGCATTAATACATAATAACACAAGGACAAAAATAATTTCTATGAAACATTTAAAAATAATTGTTATAATATTTAAAAAATGAAAAGACTGGAGCCTATTGATAGTTTAAATATTTCATTCAATTCAAATAAATATTTTTATATTTATAATTCTTTATTAAAGATTTTATGCACTGAATGTAGAGAAAACATTCTAATTCAATTTGAAAGTTATTTAACATTAGAACCTAACAAGTTACAAATATTTCCTAATGAATTTTTTCCAAATAATACAAAAGAATTATCTTGAATAAATTTCTTGACAAAATTTCAAATTATTATAAATGTATGACATGTTACTTTTGTTGTTTAAATAATAGGTATTTTAAAATAAAAATTTGAAATTTTTTATATAAAGAGAATGATTACAAATGATTTTAGGTTTTAATATTAAATAATTTGTTATGTATATTAAAAAGTATCTAGACTAAAAATATCTCCTATGTGTTAAACGAATGAGCATGATATTAAAATGAAAGTATTTGTTAAGTCTAGAATCTTTTATTTGACTGGTAAAAACAAAAAAACCTTGTCATTGTAATAAAATTCTAAATGTAATTAAAATGAATTTATTATGAAAGTCATATATTTTATATTGGCACATTTCCTAGAAAGTATTAGATTTTGAAATGATAATTACATGTTTGTACCCTGATCTTTGTAAATGACATTAAAATGACTTCATTAGATAAAAATTAGTATGTATACAAACATAACTTATCCTTATAAAATACTATGTACAATATTTAAAATCTTGTTGCACTAATTTATATGGATATTTATCGATTTGTAAGAAAGAGATGGCCGATATTGCCCAATATTCTTTTTAGAAGAATATAACGTACGTTTAATTTACAAAAGCATTTATAAAAATAATCATCATCATAATTAACATGTACGTATAATACAATGCATATTCTATATAACAAGAATAACAAGGTGTTTTATTGTGGTAACAAAAATATTCTCTGGTAGGAATACATTATAAATAATATAATTAATAAACCCTTTGTATAAATAACTATACGCTTATATACTATGAATATAACACTTAAAATTTATGATTGCATTTATGTGAACGCACAGAACAAGATCCAATTAAACAAAAGATCTTCTGATGAAATTAAAAATAGAAAACGCTGATGAAGCATAGCTCATGATAAAATAATAAATCTAAAGAAAGATTGTTTCTCTATAATAGAGAAATTTATACAATTTTCTATAAACGCCATGTCTTTCTTTTCATTCTTTTTGCCTTAAATCAAAGACTGTTTACTTCCGATGACATTTATGAAATACGATTATTAAATATTATGCAATAAGAAGTAATTTAATGTCATTATATATTTAGTTTAAGTTCCAAGTAACAAAAGTTTACTAAATATCGACTGATTTTGATTGAACCTTATGATTACGGTGATTAAAATGAGTAATTGAGCAATTGGTTGAGCGCGACTTTTACTCAATAATCAGAAATTTGGTAACACTTCTGATATTCCTTAATCTAGTTCTAAAATGTGTTTTTAAACTACAAACAAAACTGATGAATATGAATACGAGAAGTTTGATAAAACTTTTTTAAAAATGATCACTTAAGTTGCACCATTTTAAAAAATAGCAAATGTATTTATAAACGTAGCGTATGAATAAAAAAATGTTCTGTTTATTTGTAAATCTAATAAGGGTTATCACTAGCATTTAAAAATTGTTCAAAAAGATCACTAGAGATCGTTAAAAAATCTGAGTTTCTCGTCGCAAAGTTGATAACGATTTTTAAAAATCCATTCTTGTTTTTGGGATCTCTTAAGAATTTCGATACCTTTTCGAAAATCTTATCGTATGTTTCGAGATCTTCAAAAATGTTTGAAAGCAGTCCTCCATCTTATGTATCATCTTCAAATATCTTCAACGAGTTCTTTTGATTCGCTCAAACCATAAAAAGTTGAGAAGTAATAAAACAAATAATGCCATTTTAAAAAATTTTATGTTTTATAGATTATGTGGAATCTTTCCTTTTCCACCCATCTTAAAATTTGTGAATTTGTTTTAATGTATTTTCAATATTTGTCTCCAATTTAAACATTTGAAAATCAATCATTCAAAGGAAGTTTTATGACACACAAACTAAATTCTTTCTTGTTTTTTTGATAACTCTCCAATCATTTTCTTTCCGGTCAAAGAATTTGTTTTAAGAAACATCTTCTGGCATTATATTGCTATATGTTTTATGTGACAAATTTCAGAAGTTCAAGTAGACTACAAACTCTCGTAGAATGCACCGTTGTTCCAAAAATAAATTTGATCTTAAAAATCCTTCTGCATCCTTTCACAATATTTTAAGTTTCTGTATAGATATTTAACGTTTATAGAGTTGATGTGTCAGTAATTATGCATTTTGTTAATCAATGCGCCAGAATCTTTAAACTCTAACGTCTTTTAATATCATTAAAAAGTTGATTCAGTTTCAAGACTGGGCTCCTGTTTAAACATCCTGAATCCTGTTACACTAGTCACGTCTTCTTGATTCGAAATAGGTGTAAGATCCCTTAGGATCATTACAGGACTTCCACTACTCAACATATGATCCTGAGGACTTAATGGAGCCATATTTGTTGGGGTCAAAGGACTGCTAGGACTCTCGTTGCTGCTCACATAACTACCAGGAGCGTTTGAAATTGGTATTGGAGTTGCAACACCGTTGATCTCTGCTGTTGCACCACCTAAGAGCATCTCCTGCAGTAAATTGTCAATGTGTGCGACTCCAAACAGTCTGACAAACTGGATTTGTTCGATCATTTGCCAAGAAATGGACTGTAGAGCTGGTAAAGTTAGAAGGATCTCACCGAAACGACCACGACTATCGTATTGTCGGTCACTTATGTAATCCTCCAAGTTAATCTGAATTTGATAACGCAGTTGCTTGATTCGCTGTGGTTCACTTAGGCCTTTTGCATCTGTTAACAGAAAGATTTTGGATTGCTTTGGATTAAAAATGATATTAATGAAAATTAGATTTTTCCAACCAATTATTAATCCAAAAATTTTATGAAATAAATATACATATTGCATGTCAAAGTAACTCAGCCCGCATGAATTTTATTTTATATTTTCGGCTGACTTTTATTATACATATATTTACATATATTAAAAAGCAGAGCACGCATGCATTGCTTGCAATCCATTTCGGCATAGCGACGGTGACCGCGCCGATCATCAATTAAATCTCATTGAGACAATCGTTCTCGCGTGCCGGCAAATCTTCGCCGAATGACACGCAAATTCTACGTTGTTCTTCAACTTGACATAATCAATAGGATCTTATCAAAGATTATCTTGGACCAAGAATAACCGTGATCGAAAGAAGCTTTTATTACGGTTTTCTTAAGACTTCATAAGAAATTGATTTAAATACATTAAAAGATTTGATATAATATGCATAATAAACGTTTTGTTTGTTACTATGAGTAATAAGGGGTTTCACTTATTTATAGTAGGAGTTAATGGTGACAAATGGTGATTCAATAGGGAATAAGTGAGTGAAAGTGAACGAGCGATGAGTGAGAATGGAAGATGATATAAATAATAAGATACGAATGTATTAGATGCAACTGTATATCAACAAATTTGTACTTTCTAAAATATTAAAAAAATATTATACTATATAGAAGTATTTCAAGCTCTTAGAACAAAAATACAATAGAATCATGTCAAGTATATACCAAAAGGAAGCTAAGGCTATTCAAGTTTCTTAAAACAAAAATAAAAAACTTATTTTACTACAATCTAACTTCAAAATATCAAAGTTATCCTAAAGAATTGTTACCTAGATCGGTTACTTTTAGACATCACAACATTTACTTATTACATGAAGTAAGCATTTATTTTTATTAAACCATGTTTTATTTTATTTCAAAAGGATATGATCCGGACAACAATGATTTTAAGGACAATAGTTCAGTCTACGGTTATATTATTTGAATCAAAGAAATACTTACTGGGATCGAAAAAGACGATGGCCTTTAAGCAAGCAAACTCCGTATCGTCGATCTGTACTTCGTTTAAAGGCTTCACCAATTCATCCATTACCCTGATACCAACCTTACTAATGTCCAGATCCTGATTACGGCCCTCTGCGGATAATGATATGACTGATAAACACGGTTAAACCATTCCTATCGACACCTATTACCATTTGACTGAGCCCGGATTATACTTGGTGAAGTATTAAAGGAAAGCAACGGCACTACAATAACCAATACGTCAAACCTATTTTTTCTTTGCACTCATGCTACTGCAATTAGCAACGTGAAGACCGGACTCAGTCTCTACTAGCTACTACCCCAAATATTGTTCGTGCAATTTATTCAACGAGACTATCGATAACTTTGTAAATATTTAACTAATTATTTTGAAGAATGGAATTTATGAACTATCTTCTTTTTTTTTTATCAGAATAATGAAGTTTCTCTTTGTTGTTGGAATAGCGAAATTTGAGAGGTATTTTAATTATTTTGTTTTATGTTAATGGAACAGAAAGATTGGAAATTTAATCTACAATTTGAACTGAATCGCTAATAATCTATTGTAACGATTGATGTAATATAGATCAATTAAAAGGAAAATTTGAATAATTGTATTTAATAACAGCTTTTTTGTAGATATGTTTGAATAATTACTTTTGGGAAACTTATAATTTTTTATACATTAAATAATTTTTTATGCTATCTTATATTTCACTATAAATTGTATTAATTAACGTATCGATTGTCTCGGCTCACCATAATAATTTCAATGTCACATTATCCCAGTGTTAAGTACACGATTATTTTCCACAAAAATTTAACAGAAATAGAATAACACATATATATGGGATGATATATGAGAGATGATTCATCATGCAATAGTTTATATTTTTCTCACCTATATTTTCCTACAGTTATGCCAGACCTATTTTAACAAGTACGAATTACAATTAAGAAACTTATCAACCACAAGTAAGCTCTACTTTTTACTTATAATTATTTTATACTTGGTTACATGTAAGCTAAAAGATTGCAAATAAAAAAATTAAAGAAATGTTAGTTTAGCTGGTAATTGCAATTGAGTAAATCTATCATAGAAGTCTTAATTAACACTGTTTAAAATTCAGCAATTAAATTTTTGACATATATATTTAAATATCATAAAATAAATTCCAAACATTATATCATAAGAACAATGTTTTCGATACTTTAGAGAATGAATTGTAAAAGTCCAAATACATAAAATAAGATACTCGCTCGGGAATTTGATTGAAAATAATTTTAAAGTACCTCAGATAAAGATACAGTAGCAGGATTAGTATGTTATCGCAAATTTGGAATATCTTAGATATCTTTTTATAATATTTTTCATAAAAATTTGCAGATAATTACAAATATAATTTTTAAGAAACAAATAATTATAAGTAGAAATAGAAATACAAGATTAACAATTTACATTTTATTTTAACAATAAAGTTAACATAAAAGTTATGACGAAGTAGTACAAATTTCGTAAAATATTTCAGTTTTGATAAAATAATTTTAAAGATATCTTGTTATGTCTTTGGACAACTTTTTAAAACAAATGTGATTTATTCTTATCTCTTCCGAGACTCGCAATCTAATGAAATCTTATCTGTCGATGACATCGACGGATCGAATATTGCGATAGTGCCTTTATTATGTCGGGATAATAATACCTTCAGTTGTTTCATACCGCCAAACTGATATCGTGAGTAGTCACGAAAAAATATATTTTGATGCGATAATCGATTGTTAAGAAGATTGCTTGGTAAAAAATTTTCCCTCCTTTTCTGTCTTGAAACTTGATAATTTTTTACAAACAAAATATATAAAAATTTCTTTTAATTTCTTTTAATTTTTTGGTGCTAAATCGTATTACATATTATGTGATCTATATGATTACGTATTATGTGAATTATTATACATTTATCACGAACTACTTTTCATTCAAACTATTATTTAAATTATTTTATAAACAATATTGTATCATCTCGTTTATACATATGCATGAAGGTGTTAGGCATGACCGAGATATATTTATTTATAATTTTTATAATAGTTTTATGAATTTTCATGGGTCTTTAAATCTGTAAATCAAGGTGAACATCGAGGATATTTTATTTCAATGAATCAGTATTATAAATAGTTTAATGAGGTCCATAATCATTAGTGATTGAATGATGTACTGTTCAAATGACATAGAGAATACTTCAAGCATGAATAGGAGCATTTATTTTACCAATTAGAAACTGTTATATCAGATTACATATAAAGATATAGTTAGATTTAGTATTACAGTTCGTATGTTATGTTGGTAACTGTTTTGGAGAATATTAAGATATGTCACTATATTTTTGATAGGGTATTCCCACAATTATATGTATGTATTATATAGACTTATTTGAGCAAAATAAATATTTGATCCAGTAATAATAAAAAGTTTAGCATAAATTTGTAACAAGCTTATCATTCAATGTGTCAAAAATTAAATAATCTGATTTAAAGCAATTTATATATATTTTCACTAAATATGCATTCTTTGTTTAACTATTGCTGAAAGTTATGTTACTACTGCAGTAGTTAGTAAATGAATGTTTTTAAATGATAGTTGTGTTAGTGTTAATTTTGTTGTTAACAATTTTGGGTTAATCTACAAATAATATGATTATTTAAAAAAACTTATCATATAAGCTTGACCATATAACCTTATTTAATCCCTTGATGATAGCTTTTCTTATTTATGCTTTAATATTACTTGTATGAAATCAAAATTTGTTATTATAAATTTTTCATTACATTATATGAAATTTTTTTATTATATGAAACATTATACTGCAATCTTACAGTAATAATCACAGTAATGTAATGTGTACAATATGTGTATAGCATAATATAAAAAAGATTATACATATTTTATTAGATGACAAAACCAAACTTCTTATATTACTATTACTAATATTTTAATCGTCGAGGGATTAATCATAAAAAAACGTGAACCACCACCCAAGAAGGAACCACAGAGAAACGTACCAGGACAATTCTTGGTTATGATACAATTGTTCCCAAGAAGAAGGACATCTTGCAATTGCATACTGCGCCTGGCAACGCCTAGGAGAAGATGTTCACCCGCGTGTGCCCTCAAGAGTGCTACCTGATCATCAAGGGTTAATTCGCTGAAAGCAGGTATGTACTTGGCCCATTCGACCAGGATAAGAAGCTGCTGCTTCATACTATCGCAAACGTCGTTTATGTTGGCGATTTGTTTTGTGCTCAGGTCTATATCGCTGTTCGGACTGCCTAGCTGTTTAAACATAATCTCGAATTACTCATTACGCGATTTATGTATATTGAATGGAGTAACATTAAAATATATTTTGTAGGTTTATTAATTAAATAAATTATTTCTAGTTAAGAGAATATATGGAGATTATAGATATTAAAGTATAATAATTTATTACTTTCAATGTATAACGGTTCTACATCTCAAGTGGCGCCAAATTTAAATAATTTCAACTTTAATACTGCGAAGATCATAATCTATCGTTGAAGAACAAAAGTAACCGGATATTTATCTACCTTGATATTTGCATTAAGCAGGTCGATATTCTAATTTTAAAATTACTACATTGAATTTGTTTCATTAAAACCAAGACGCAAAAGAATAAATAAAGCTTAAATTTCACACAAACTGACCTCGAGAGCAGCACCAACTTGTCTACTAAGCATTTCCGCCTGAAGAAGAGAAACAACAGAAAGTCCACTTCCGTTGTTGCTTTGTTCTTCATAGCTTGGCCTTCTACAACTTATCCGATCTCTTTCATTTTGTACGGCTGAAACAAAATAAACAAATAGAAAGTTCATTTCACTCCAGTGATGACTCGTAATATACATAATTGACTCATTCTTACAAGCCCTTTTGTATACTGGTATATTTTCTTTGACTCATTAATTAACTGCTTGAGAAGCTTAATGTTTCTTGCAATTTCTTTTTTTTATTTATTTTACGTATACTTCGTTTTTTTGTCATATTATAAATAAAAAAAAATATTTTTTGACAGATGAAATTATTACAAATATTAGAAAAAAGCATTATTAAGTTTTTTTGGAACTTTTGCAACGTCATTTATTACATATATAAATTAGATTATAGCTTCAAGTTACTTTTGCTACTCATGATTCGATTTAACGTTAATCTTAAAAGAAATTACTTGATAAGTAAAGAATTTGAATAGTTTCTTCAGTGGTAATGTTTTCCATTTTTTTATATTCATTATTTCCACAGAGGTGGAAACTATGAATTTTTAATTAATGATTCAAGGTAAGTTTCCAGTCTCCTTAAAAGGCTATAAAGCGGTTAGGTGGCTATTATAATTTTTCTAATCTAATCTTTCTCATCTTAATTTTTCTCATCTAATAACTTATACAAATAATAGTAACTTTTTCCTAATTAAGTATATCGCTTGCTATAATTTATTTTATTAATAATATAATCGCCCATTCTTACTTTTAATGATCATATGGAAAGAGACGCGGAATATTTATTGAACATGAAAATATTTATTAAAATGATGTTAGAATTTTTGCGCATACCTTCCTTTTTCATACCAGCCTTGAAACATTTCCTTAATCTGCAGTACCTACATTGATTCCTCTTGTCCTTATCTACTATACAATTTCTACTAAATCTGCAACAAAAAAAGTATTACATTTTCAATAATTTATAGATTTTATTATATAGCAACTATACCGTATAATATATGGAGAAATAAGAAAATAGTTTGAAGAAAGAATTCACTAATCTACGATTATATGAGATGCAACATTAAGCATTTAATGAATTCATGAATTAATTATTCATTGTTAAAGTTGATATATTCTGTAACAGATGTGAAAAATGAGAATTAATTATAATAAAGAAATAATTTGCTACGTGTTTCACTTTGAAATATTGAATATTACAAATGAGGATTAACTTTTCATGATAATTTTACATAGTATAATTTACCAATAATAAAGCAATCAAGTAATATTTATTAATATCTCGAATATATGTATGTCATAATCAGTTATTACATAATCCCATTTCACATTCATCGTATATTACAGTACGAGTAATTTCGAAATTTATAATTAACTTTAACATTTTGGTTTGCATTTACTACATAATTTTAAAGCTAATTATCATATAATCTTATTTGATGCTTAACATATTTACTATAATTAATGATTTAAAAAATATGCAATTTGTAAGAGAGTGAAGTATTACATCAATATATCATTGATATTAAAACATTTATCATTATAAGCGAAAATGTGTAGTTGATAATATGAGCAACTTTTATCGAATATTACATAAGAACATTGTAAGAACACTTATCAAGAACTGCTAACATTAAAATTATCAAACAAATTTTAATTTCTCATTAGCCTGATTTTTGGAAATTCAAGTGTAAGTCATCTAAGTTCTAAAATTCCAAATATACTTTCAATTAATGATTAAAAATACATTTCCCATTAAATCTATACCTTAACCGAAATTTAAAAATTAAATTGTTAAAATCATTTTTAGATGTTATTAACGCCTAAATTTCTAAAAATATTTCGTTAACTTATTAATTCGTTATATTATACGTATTTAAGAGTAAAAAATAATTTGCTTACAAAAATTAGAATAAAAACTTTAATTCGTATATAACATAAATGAAATTTCAAGAATGATATCGATTTTATTTACCGACTAACAAATTTTCATTATTAGCCCATTCGAAAATGTTATCTATTATCACAAAAATTCATTAGTCATAGATATTTCTCAAATGGAAGATACAACTTTTAAAAATAAACGAAAATATTTGAGTTCTAAACTTAGATAGGACTTTTAAACAGACAAGTCATGGAGATGTTTACAAGTGTAATATTTTAAATATTTCATAAAAGTGAAATAAATCGCTCAAAGCGAGGTCCTCCGTTGTGTCTTATGACATAAGTATCTTATGTCTAAAATTATTGGAATTATAATTAATGCTCGATTAATTGAATTTCTGCTGATTGAATTCACTTATCCGAATGAGAGCTCCTATTATGCGAACGAAAAATAATAGACAGTGAGGGGAAATATGGTATGCTTCTATTACATAAACTTTAGCTATACGTATCAACTCCACAAACATACTTCTCGTCTGCCGCCAAGTTCAAATAAATGAAGTATCGTAGTTCTAGGCCTCCAAAAATTTATTCCGACCCTGGGTCAAGATCTAATTTTAAAGGAAAGGAGAAGAATTTCACCAACCTGCAGGTGTAAAGATGGTTCTTTCTGACTGATCGCCGGAAAAAACCCTTGCATCCGTCGCAAGAAGCAGCGCCATAGTGCTTGCCAGTTGCGCGATCACCGCAGATCGCGCAGTGCTGCGAAAGCACGCCACCTACCCCTGATCCTGGCAAACTGAGGACCGATCCTCCAGCTGCTCCCGCGCCCATGCTTAAATCGGTATCTGTAACACGACGAATTTTTATTTATTATTTTATTTGTAGATAAGTGAAACTTAACAAAAAATTGGTGATCATTTTACCGTATTCAAAAATTTAGAAAAGATACTATACATATTCTGATAGTCACTAACTTTTTTCTAGCACACAGCACAGATGGCTGTGAATATGGTTCCCCATTAATTTAACGAATCCATTAGGAAGAAAATGAAACATTTTACTTTCGAAATTTATTCCGAAAAATTGTATTAATGTGATAGTAACGAAAGGAATTGTCCACGCTAGATAAAATTCTACGTTTATTTGAAATACGTAAATGTACCTGTTTATATACACATCAATCATTGTAAATATATGTCATATCTTCACTCCCTAACTATCCAAATAATCCTCCAGCTGTTTATCATTTTCTATTTGCTGTGTTAGTGCTTCGTATCTCTTCGACAAGTCATTTATCATAGCTAACTGTGTTTCAACTTTCTACTCAAGTATTTCTAGCCAAACACGGCTATTTAAGCTATATTAAAATAAAATTCCAAAGGACTAAAAATATGTATTTGTTACAAATATAATCGATGTGTTTGTTAGAAAAAATTCAAATTAATCCATTAGATTACAATAAATTTTCCTTTCGCTTAAAATCACAAGCGAAACAATTCCACTGTAGACCTAGTTCAAACCAGACAGCTAATTGCAAGCTACGAACAATAAATGATCCACTTTCAAGCAGACTTATGAATAGATAGCTCCTATCGTAGCTGTACAGATTGCTATGTACTTTACTCATTTGTCTAGAAATATCTTTCCAGAAAATACGAATTGCACATAATTTTATATACATAGTGAAATTGAATCTATATAAAATCCAAAATTAAAATAGAAATATAAATATATTTTATCGATGGTCTTTTTCAAATTTCTTTATCAAATTAGTGATAATCTAGAATCAAATTCTGATGTCACATCACTTTAAATATCCTGCCGACCAACAAACTTGACATCAATTGAATGCATTATTTTCATTTGTTTGTATTTAAATCAATAACCTCAGTTCGATAAAAATCTTCCTGAATATCGATTCAAGTAATATGAAAAAAATAACCTCAAAGGTACAAATATAATCTAGCAAACGGATAACATTTCCTAGATAGGATAAAACTAAAATCTTGTTCCGAGAACGGGGATCATTTCTTTATCGATACGAGACATACATACATATAAATGCCGATATTTAGCGATAAAGAGCGTCGGATACGTCGATTTCTGTTCTAGCACGTTTTCTTTACGAATCTTCTGTTAACAATAAACCTACTGATAAGTCGCGTTCTTTATCAATCACGAATACTAATGTACATGTGTTCATGAGTTAGACACATTGTTGTCTTCCTGGGGAAATTTTCAAGGAAATAATTACAGCTTTATAAATAGATCTGCATGATTTTCAGGAATAATTTCTTCTTCTTATAAATACAATTCCCAGCAATTTTAAATCTCTCAATGTTCAACTTTTTAACTTTACTCTCATGCGACGATACTGAGGAAATTCTGAGCTTCGTAACAATTAATTTTTTTTATCTTAATTATGTTAAGTATTTATATTTTTCATAATTTTAGGTGTTACGATATCAAATTTTGCAATTAAAAATTTTCAAGAAAATTCATGAAAACAATATTAAACATCCAAAGAACTTGTTAGCTTGAACACTGAATTCTTTAAATCTTTGATTCCTAAATTTTCTCTACTATTGAATTCAAAATACAAGTTCTTCGACAACCAAAGAACATAAACGAAGAAAGCGGCGACTAGAAAGAAAAAGTTCGAAACTGTTCTCTTTATTGTTCCAACTGGTCAAAGTGTATCAATGATCACTCGGAACAGGACCAGACGTTCAAATATTTATCCATCTTGTTTTCGTGTTATTTTTAAGATTGTTCGCGATAGTCGTTAAGGAATCGTACTAATACCGCCGTAAAAATAGGCGAGGCATCAGTGTTGGGATAACAAGCGGCTTAAGAGGCATAACATTGGAATAACACGAAAGAAGGAGCCAGAAGTGTTAGCACTTGCTGAAACAGGAGTCAAGAATTTGACTACTGTATTAACATTGAATAGTTTCGGTAAGAGATGTATATGTGCATATAGTGAAATAAAGTGAACAACAAAGTAAGATTATATTGTTTACAAAATAAATATTTGTCCGAAAAGTAAAGCAATTAAGCCAATAATCTCGAAGTAAACAAGAAGAATTGCAATATAGCTAATTGCGGGAAGTTGGTTAAAACTTATTAAATATTATCTGAAATTAAAAAGATTATTTTTTTGTGTATTCAAATTTAATCATGACTCTACAAAAAAGGTATCAATATGATTAAACATATATATATATATGTATATATATATATTGTTTATTATACAGTAATAATTAAATAATCATCATTTACATTCCTTTTAAATAAATAAAATTATATAAAATTGTTTGTTATTTTATTTTCATAAATAAAGCATTGAATTTTTATTTCACTGCGATGGAAAGACGTGAAGCTATTGCACAGAAATTACAGTTTTATTTTCACGCGGTAAAAACATCGAGTTAGGTCATCACGGGGTTAAGTATGCAAAGTACTTAAGGTCCTTGAGATAATATTTGAATATTCCTGATAAACTATTGCAAAAAGACTTTCAGCTCGCTATGAAATACCGATAACGTTAAATCTTCAAGTATCTATTACCATTATAATTCAATCTAATTACTAATTCTATTATGATGTTCCTTCCTAATTATACAATTTTGCTTAGTATACGCTTATTGATTCAGCATTAGTAATTCGTGTATTATTATGATCTTTATTAATTTATTTTAATTATAAGTTTATTAAATTACTATAAAATAAATTGTGTCAAATACTTTTAATTCGTCATTATAAGTAATATTAATATCTGTAATACAATTTTAATTTTTTTTCAATTTTATATTATTAACGCAGTTGATAAAATATTTTTACTAGTAGGTTTTATGCGTATTTCTGTATTTATATCATCGTTCTTTATTTATATTTATATTTATATTTATATCTATATATTTTATTACAATCATAAACCATATATACCATTTATAATTTTTAAAACTCACACTTTTGACATTTTAAGTGATAAATTTTGGGATTTTACAAAGTAAACAATTTGTAATGCCTCTAATCCGAGAATTATCTTCATCTATCAAACATCGACCATATTGTCAACAGAGTTCAGTCAACAGAAAGAATATCTTGACGAAGAGAAACGAGACCGTCGTAAAAGTATTTCATAATAGGACAAGATAGGAAAAAGAATGAATACTGATTGCGATGGAAAATGATGTAGGAATAAAAATTAATAAATTACATGTCATAAATTATTTCAAGGACCGTTCACTGTTTTTTCTTCTCCATATATTTTTTTTTTTTTGTAATACCTGCAATGTCTCGTATGCACAAGATATAAACGAGTTCTGCATTATCGGTCGTAACAAGCTTTTTTCTTCATTTTTCTGACCCAGTGACATCTCATGTTCTTATCTTGCAGATTTTCCACGCTTTCTGGCCGTGATAGATAAAGGATTCTTTTGAATAATAAAACAGCGGACAGATGCTATTTAACGCATGCCATTAGACGATGAATAGTTTAATACGTTTAACAAGAAATATTCCAGAAGATCAAAAGATTGTTTAACACTTACTATCGAATAAAAATTCCTTTTTTAAATTGTTTTATGGTCAATGTTAATATCATTCGATAATGCTATTCAAATGTTAAGGTTTATTTTAATGTTTATAAGAAATTTTTTATGTACTTTTCTGTAAAATTGCATATACAATAATGATGTTATATACGCACATGAGGGCATGTTCTGTTGCATAGATAATATATAGGTTATGTTTTTAGCAATGAAACATTTGGAGAAATCTTTCCATATGGAATTTTGTTTATATGAAACGATCATTCTAAATGCATTTTAAATGCAGAAATTCTCGAGATACGAACAACGGAAGCGGATAAATATCACCGAAATTCCAATTGTTTTTTTGAAAGTAAACCCAGGGAATAATGCTCGACCTTGGTGATGAAAAAGAAATCATCAGCCATTCATACCACTCATTCAAACCTTCAATTCAATACTCAACAATTATTTAATTTTGTTAATATCCAACACGAATAATAATTATAATTAATGATATTTCGTATCATTCAAATATATCATTTATAATACATAAATAAGTCAGCAATGCGTGGCATAAATTTGATTTTTAAACTTTGTGTCACACAAACTTATCGTGTGTTAAGTTTTATTAGTTTCTCAAAAAATTCTTTGGAAGCATTCATTGACATGCATATTCACAATTCCTTAGGTTATCAATGTTTAGTCTTTTATATTCAAATTTTTATTTTCATTATAAAAATAATTTATATACGCCTCTAATGATGCAAGCATAAATGAAAGTATAATGAATCATTCACATCGTTTCAAACGAAATGCAAGTCGAACGAAAATTTCTGTTCGATAAGTTTAAAATATTTAAAATTAAAAAAGTAAATTTTTATACAACTAATATTATTGCGTAAAGAATATTATTGTTTTTACAAGTAATAATCAAAATGAAACTATTTACTATATATTAATTAATAATGTGAAAGGAACGGTTTTAAATGGTTGATATTCTTTATTTACTGACGTTTCATTAAAAGATGTTCAATATATATATACATACAAGTTCACGTTTTTGGCTTTTAGGCCAATGAATCAATAGTAAAGATGGAATGAAAGAAATAAAGTTGATAAATTACATTAAAAACGCTTACTTGAAATTCATAATAAATTTAAATTATTATCATACGTGTATTGTCAAGTATACCAAAGAATAGAAAATCTGTATATAAAATGATGAAAACGTCGATTCGACGGTGACGTGATTTCTGAGAGGGAGAATAGTTATTAAAATCAAGTAGCTTACGATATGATTTATGTACTTCATAAATAATTCAAATTTTAAATTCCTTAAATCAGAAGCCATGTTCAGCAAACATTATTTAATAAACATATTAAATTAAGGTTACAATTGAAATTTAAGTGAATAAGAAATAAATATTCTTTCAGTGTTGGTTTTTAAGTTAGGAAATATTTTGAATAATCCATTATATGATAGAAATTTTAATTAGAACTATACATTATCTCATCTACAGTTGATCTAAATATTTTAAAATAGCCGATTATAAATGGTCTGTTTTTTCATATCAGTTTACTTCCTGTATACAAAGAAAATTTGTTCATCATAAATATGCGACAGAGTATAACTATATCGATAATACATCGATGCTGTGATTATGTGAAATATAATATATCGATTCTATTTCGCATCGCATACCAAAGTGAACGAGACCTGCCTTAACTCGAGCCAAAGTCTAGTTCCTGACCCTATTCACTGGTATCTTTCAACGATTGTGTCTCTGATTATACGTCTCGATACTCTTCCAGCCAGTACAAATTTCATTCTAAACGTATGCAACATATCTACAATTTATAATCTGATGACTCAATGTATCAAAAGAGAGATGGAAATAATTTTTAATTTAAAAGGAATTCATTGTTGTTGTTATTAATTTAATTTGTATTTATTATAGTATTAATTATTGTTAAATGAAATTTTAAAATATTTATTTTCAAAGCTTTGGTTTATTTAATTATCTCTGAATGTATATTCTTTTCCAATCTAATCAAGCACAAACAAACATCTTAGATCATCCAGTATAGTGCTTTCTACCTCCTCCATTATTTTACTATTAATATGAACATCACACACAATATCAGTAACAAACATATACACACATGTATCACCAAAAAAGAAACAACACACAACGAGATCGGAACACGCGTTAAGCAATTAATTGGTACAATGAAATTGTCCTAACCTCAAACCTGTCTGATCATTTTTCAGTGAAAATAAATTAAATGGGAAAACGAAATGAATGTTAAGAGAACAAGAAAAGAGGACGACAAAAGGTGATAGTGTTTAAAAAAGTTCTCGTTTTCTTATAAACACGCATCCGCTAACTCTAGACTATTTTGCTGACACGGGATGACAAGCAGAACTTGCAGAACTGACCCTCATGACGTAATCATCGCGATTCACTATATGTATAGCAGCTTATTCTACCTCCTCTCTCAATCTTCTCCACAATGCTTGTACGGGGCCATTCTATTTCATTCGATTCATGTATATGTATGTGCATATATATGATATTCCAAATTGTTATTTGTAAAACTATATTTATATAATAATAATTTGCATGAAAAACTAAAGTTAGAAATAAAAGTAAATGAAGAATGAAGCTTGTGAAATGCTTTAACAAAGAAAATAGCGAGCTTAAATAGATGTAAATATAATTTAAAAATACGTACAAATTAAATTTTTGAGTTTACAATAAATATAAATATAAAAAATTTAAATAAAAAATTTGGTCTTCCAATATAAATAATTCAACAGAAATAACATAAGATATATAATAGCTAACATAAGCCAGTATAAATATACGATTTTGGAGAGTTTCCAATTTGTTCTAAAATTAATGGCTGTTTTCTGACTGCAATTAACGATCGTGAGAATGACTGAACAATTTGGCAATAGCTCTTTCCAAACTTACTGCAAACTTTCACTTTGCTCACAGTTATTGGTAAGTTCCAAGATTTCTTGTAAGAGGATTGGAAGAAACATGTGGCTTAATGGTGATATGTTTAAAATGTATATGAAGTGTTTCAAGGTTATGAAAGCTCTACAATTATGTACACAGTAGGAAGCAAATGAAGAATCAAACAAAGAAGAAATGAATTTCTTTAGATGTCGTATTTTGCATGCAATATTATGTAATTACGAGAAATAAAAACTAACATTTAGTAAATCAGGAATATGTTGTAAAACCTTGTAATTTTATGGTCAATAATAAATTATCGTTTCTCTTTTCCTTTTGTATACTCGTAGAATCCTCATATTTGTCTGTATATTTCAGAATATTAATGGGGAATGTATTAATATTAATTTCGTTTTATGCTTAACCTTGCAGTAAACTCCAGTCATTAATCCTCGAGTTCGTGATAATCATTTGAGAGAGTATAATATATATTCTATACATTTTTTACCATAATATGTTCTACTACTTTACTTGTTATATCATATAAATGAAATAAATTAATGATCATTATCTTAATGCTTTAAATACTTTAATACTTCAACATACCAATACTATTCCATTATTTCAATAACTAAACGACTACGCAATTGTCGATTTTCTAGCTTTCCGTGGGAATTACCCTTCGTAACAATCACAATTTACATTTCCCAAACACTTGTACAGAAAAATACCGCAGAATTATATGAGAATTCGGAAATTAGTTTCCAATCTTTTTATGGATGTTCCGTCACTGTAAGAGAGCCGCAACATATCATGCAAATGATGCACACGTGAGCATAAAGAGAGTGGCGAGCGAATAAGTGTCGCTAGAGCAAAAACACCTGTCAACTAGTAATCCCCTTTTTGTCTTTGTTCCTCCAGTAGGGAATTATTGAGTAACACCTTGATACCGTGCAAGCAAACCAGCCATTTTGTAACACCACATTCAATACCACAAGAAAAAACTAGAATGACTGAGTGCTGACCGGACCTTGATCTCGCGGACAAGATACTGGCGTCTCATCTACTTTTTCGTTTCTGACGACTCGAATCTAATTCTCCGGCTGATCGTAAAAATCACTGGCTACTTGATTGGGTAGTGTCATGGTGACAAAAGGAGAATGTTCTCGTTTCGTGAAACCTTTGACACATTTGCTGGAAACTTTGACACCTTTTTTTAGGTTATGTTGCAAGGATTTAATGTCATAGTGAAATAGGAAGGGATAAGAATGTTTTTGTTTTATGAATCGTTTAGATACTATTTTTAGGCGCTGTTCGAAGAATTTAATATTACGATTGAATATTAAGAGGAAGGATATCATATCAATATCAAGGATAATTTCGGTTAATATAAAAATTCTTCGAGATGACTCATGATTTTTGGCAACATAATTGTAACCTGTGTAGCGTACTTATGTGAATGTTCTTTAAGATATTTTCTCTTTTCCTAAAAAAGAAAGTTCCTAAACACCCTTCTTAACGTTATATTATAACATAACCTCAAGAAACGTAATTTTCGTCAGAATACTGAATAATTCAATAGTGAAACCAAGAATAATAGAATAGAATATAGGATAACAGAATAAAATAATAATAAAAGAATCAAATCGATAATTAAATAATTCATAATGAATTATTGACCTTCTCAATACACTAACCTTACTGTTATTTTGAATAATTCAAGAATGTAATTTTTTCGAGTACCTGAATAATTATCATCAAGAAACTGAATAATTAATTAGATACTACATCTAGATTTAAATGGCGTACACGTGTCTACATGTTAACTACGTATTATTTCGTAACCTGAGGATCACGTAAATCCACTTCAGAAATATTTACACATGTGCGACACTAGACAAATTTTACGTAACTCCAATGTGAGCCTATATAACTGCTAAAATTAGTAGCGAAAGAACGAAGAAAGAGTTGATTGAGCGCAATCAACACAGAGAGTAAACCAGCAGATATCGGATTTATTTCGATCTGACTTTGCCGAGATCCTCGAACTTTTATGTCTATATTTCATTCTCATTTCAACAAAGAAAAAGATTTTGTTATATATTAACAAATATTTTGAAGATGTCTAGATTTTAAGAAAGACACGAATTTAAGAAATTTTCAAAATGAAATCATATAATTAATTGAACATTGTGAGTTGGAATACCTCTATCATTTTTCCAAGGATGATTGCAAGGGAATTTTACTCGGAGAGTTCTTAAACCACTGTCTATATTTAACATTGATTTTTTTATTTGAACAGTTGGAATAATAAATGAACAATAAACAGTAAAACAAACATTTTATCGATACAGTCGATTTAGTACATTAGAAGTGAAAAAATGAAATTAGTCTTGTAATTGTAGAAATATTTTGTAAATTGAAAAATATTTAAATACTTTAAATATTCAAACATTCAAAAAATTGTACAGTAGTAAAATAGATAATTTATTCAGTCTTAAGGTTAAAGAAGAATATTCCTATGTAGTTTGTTTGTGAAGTTTCTGCTGATTCGTCATGATTGAACATACATACTTGCATAAAACGCAATACTTCGGCATGGACTGTCTAACACCAAACTCAAACACGAATCCATAAACATGAATTTCAATGTAAATTCTCCTTAATATATATGTGCTTCGATCTGTGCCGTTTGTCATGCAAGAATTTCATTTAGTATTACCGTCAAACAATTGCAGAACAATTTTTTCAAGAATACGTCGCGTCAATAAAAGATGGCATCAATGCTATTTATAATTAATTTCTGCAATTTCTATTTATTTCCTCTTTGTTCTGATGCATAATGTGCAGACAAAAATTTTCGATCGATTCACTGATTTGATCCACTGATCTAATCATTCAGCAACCATTATTGAATGTCCAGCAAGAATGTCATACTTAACCAAGATGTCCAAGAACAAACACGTTTCTAGCGTGCAAATAATTACTTAGGGCCACGGCCATGATTCTTGGAAAAATTGCAGCAAAAGTATCCGTGGCCTTCTAATCGAAATCTTCGCCAAAAAAAAAAAAAAAAAAGAAGAAACGAAAATCTATATAGTTCCCGTTAAAATATTTTTTATGAATATCTTTCCTTTTCTTAATTAATGATGTGTAATATGTGTGGTACTTTATTTTATTTTAAAATATAGTCGATTCAAACGTAAATGGCATTAATTATTAATGACATTTATAAATCATATAAAATTTAATATTAACTTTATAAGATTTGTATATCTAGTGAATTGAATTCAATTATTTTATATTTAAATAACAGTAATTATTTATAAAAATTAATTCTATATTTCTCGTTGGTAAATTATTTATTATTTATCATAGTTCTCTGAATACTAAACAATTTCTTTTCTCCTAAACGGTTTATCTGAAAATTTATTCCTCTTCTACAAGTTTATCTTGCTCACAGGAACAGAGATACCAATTAATCTAACTGATATATACAGGGAGTATAAAAAATATGCAAGTTCATCATTCTTACAAATCTTAGTCGATATATTAACGCTTATATATTTGCTATTCAACTTTGGCAACAAAGCACTATTTCCAATGCAAAAAGAAGAAAAGATAAGTTGTTAAGATTCTTCTTCAAATGCAAACGTTCGTAATGAACAAAAAGTGAAAATTATGCAATCCAATCAATGAAAATATGAATAAAAAGTCGAAGAAAAGTATGAGGTATGCGAATAAAAATTAGTTTTATAATGTTTTAATGTCAGGCACATTCATGCTCGTTCATGAATGTAAACCTGACGATGTCAATAGATAAATGTTTATTTTGATTCATACCAGAATTTCTATAATATGTGGAATGTAATTCTTTTTCTTCCTTTTTTCGATATTTATCACTGTACTTAATGTATTATTAATGAGTATAATGACTACAGTTATAAGGAGCAGCGTGACGCTATTGATATTTATAATGTACATATATCTTTATAGTATATATCTAGGAAAAGGTAATAAAGAATGGAATTAACCTATAACTCGTGAAAGCAAAAAAGACGAAAGACTAAAAGAAAATAGCGAAATTCTATGTTCTACTTCAGTTAAAAAGAACTATTGATGTGGAATTGTAATTCGTTACAAAAATATCTGTTCCTAACCTATAACTCATTGTAAAGGAAGAGAACTCGTGGTATGGTTCAAACTTTGCGAGGAATAATCTAATTATGAAAATCAACAGTAGCGATGTGATATAGGAAATCGACGACAGAGAAATAGAGGGAGAAGAGGAGGAAAAAGAAAAAAAGGAACGGCGTTTTTATTGGCAGCAAAAGAAATCTTAAGAGTAAAGCGATAAAAGACGTCGTCGACTGTGGTTCACGAACAAGAAACGTGGAAAGTTTTCCACGCTTGAAGGATGAAGCAGTTCTCATGTTTTTCTATTGATTTGCGATTAATTGTCCATTAAATGATCCCTTGTTAACGTTTGCTTGCATTACGCATCATATTAACTTATGTTAATCAATATTCAATACTATATACCTTTAATGAAGTTATTTAACTTATTTTATTGAAAATAATCACTTCGTTATTTGTTTACGTATTTGGATGTTATGTAAAGTACTGTGCATTTAATTATGTATAAAAATAGAAGAAGTAATATTTCCTGTATTAAGAATATTCCATGAACTTTAGAAAAATATTTGTGATCTATATTAATCTGCAATATATACTATTTTTCCTATTAGGTTTCACACTATCGCATATTTTGCCTCCATATCCAACATCCAACATCCAATATCCACTATCCAGTATCACATATCCAGTCCACAGCTCACATTTTCATCCCTCATTCCATGTACTTTATCTCACATCTTATACCCCCACACAGAATGTTCCTAACTCATATTCTTCATCTTATCTCTCACATTCCATCTTTCAATTCCATATCTCGTACTTCACATTCCCTTTCTCATATTCCATATCACACATCCAGTATCTCTAGCCTATAATTCTCAAAATCTTCAACTTCCCGTAAATGAAATAAGCCATCCCACATAATGAAATCAGTTGGCCACAAATTTCCTCCAGAACTCACAAGAAATCGTTACTTAAACGAAAACGTTACTTACCATAAACGAAACTCGCTATCCTACAAAATGAAATGTGAGCTATAGATATAGGATAGTAGGTATTAGATTTTGGACATAAGAGGGATGATGGAGGTCGTAGAGTCTAACGTGCAACTTTTAACTTAAACTTGCATCTACCTTCTGAGGTATGGAAAATGAAGTATTGCTTGTGATATACATGGTATGATATAGGATGTGAGGTATGAGATATGGAATATAGAAGATGGGATAGGATTCGCCGATTAGTTAAATGCGCGCGTACTTACTGAACACTCAAACTTGATCTTCTCGAAAACGTAGCTATAATATGATACCACAAATTACCAATGAATAGATAAAAACTATAAATTAACAATAACAAAGGAATGATTAATTTAAGGAAATTATCCAACTAATAATTTTCGTTTATCATTTTATAAAGAAGCACATCAAATGTCGATTAATTTTCTTCTATGACCAGAAGCGATTTACGATCGTTCGCGCGTTACATATTAACATGTGAATCGCATGAACGCGTACAAATCGCTAGAGTGTGCCTCTTTTTCTTATTTAGCAGAGAAGCACGTGTCAGGATTGAAAACTGTTAATTGCATAATGAGACGGGAATCGCGAACTTCCTCAAGAAAACTGAAACGATTACATCACTTTATGTTTTAGAAAGTATAATCGCGACTGACGCGGGAAAAAAGAAAGAAAAGATGTTATTTCGATCTTTATTTAGCGGCTAATTTATTATATAACTTTCTATTCCGACATTAGAAGAACGACTTTAATATTTCCAAGTTAGATGAGGTTTCCCTACTTTCATTTTCGGGCCACGAAATATTCACCGTATGCTTTTATATATTTCCATTTACCGTTCCACATTTTGGCTTGAATTATGCATAGAAATTATTCTTAGGGAACGTTCCACGAATGTTAATGGATTATACCGCGAAAAAATATTCTGCAATGAAGAAGATAAGTTATAAGTTAGGTAAAGACAATTATGATTTAAGAAACAGATGATTTAACATTAACATGCGATTTGGATAGAGTATGGAATTTTAGGAAACTTTTTGTAGAATTTTATTGAATAATGTTTGAAAGAAAGCAAAGATAACGTAACGTTTAATAACTTAATTTTTAAAAATTATTTATCATTTAATTTTAATAATTACGACTTGGTGTGCAACTGCAAATAATAAATTAGAAACAAGTGTGTGTATATTACTATTGTTTAGAGGAAATTTTTTTGAAATCAAATATTCAACAATCAAATAATCAAAATAGTGATTATTATAAGACTAAGTTTGGGTATTGAGAAGCCTTGAAACATTTTGTTTTGTATGTCTGATTTCAATGTTTCCTATACTGTCTGAACAAAAATGGAGTAAGAAGCTCCTAGACATAATAACTTTTATTTTATTATGCTTAGAGTTTGTATAAAATCTGAGTCTATATATAAAATTCTGCACTTTTGCTATTAAAACCTAATTTTTATGATTTTCATTAATGACATAAAAATTATAATAATATTGTACTTTAAGTACCTATATAAGTAGAAATCCAATAAAAATTCAAGTTACAAATAAAGAAGATAGTGAGAATGACAAAAAAGATCAGAATATTCACATTAATTATAACGTTAAATACATGTAAAGTAAATATTCTAGTGAAGTTTAACTTTCTTCTGATTGTTGGGAACAGATGAGAGAAATTTTTCCTAATTTCTACTCTAAGATTTAATCTTTCCACTGTGCTAAAAAGTTATGTATAAACATATTCCACTGTACTTTTATTTCTGAACCCCCTTACACAAATAAACAAAAGCTATCGCTTGGAAAATATTTTGCAACTTATTTATGTAAGTTATTTAATTATCCGTTGAAGTAGAATTATAAATAGGAATTTATAGCTTATAATTAGAAAGTTATCAGTTCACTGATATTATTATTTGAGAAACTTTATAAATAACAAATTACTATCTTATCTTATAATATATATATATATAATAATATCTTTTGTAACGTAAAATTGTAAAATTTTAAATGAAGAGTTTACAATCTATACCCTATAATTAATATTATTA
>JACXIT010000129.1:589375-741489 GCA_014737525.1 Bombus difficillimus
AAAAAAACGAAATAGAAAAAAGAAAAACGTGTTACCAGCGAAGATCAAAATCGGATCAAGGCTATGAAGTTTCATGTATTCACAAACATCAACTAAGTGTCTCCGATTGAACTAATACGCTGATATCAACACGTTCTATTCATTATGTAAGTGGTAGCTAATTACATTTACGTTCTCGAAGGATTATAATTGTAAATAGTCACATTACACATAAGCGCCTTTTTCCTTAACATTGTTATTTTACGTATAAGTAGCGATAAAAAGTTACATTTTTTCCGTCACAGCTACCTACTTCTTATAGCAATAATGCCAATGATTTCCATAGAAATGAATTAAGTAATTCAAATTAGAAATTTTAATTTATCTAACCGACTATTGCATTTGTAGAGAAGTAGAAATAACTTGTATGAATTAATGCAAATTAAGAATTCTGTCACTTTTTTTAATAACCTTGTGACGTTATTTGTAAATTATACAGGATATCCCAGTATTTAACAACCAAACTTTGTCTTGGATGACGTGATGTCCAAATATTAATAAGTGTCACTGAATCTTCTAAAAACTGTTTTGCATTTTATAATTATGACATAATATAATATGATATACATTAACTATGAGCTAGCTCATTTTCATTCTGACTTAATTCTTTGTATCTGTTACACGTGTTGTTTTCAAATTAGGAATATTTCCATCTTGCTTTTAAATAATTTATGTCTACTTGTTCGATATATTTTTTTTTATTTAAGTCTACGCTGATATTGATATAATAAAGTAATTACTAACGTGTTATAAAAGAATATTTTTTCGCTCATTTAACACTAAATTACAAGAAAAACATTGAGTATCGTTTAATTTCTTTCATAACTCGATTACGTGTTATTATACCTCGTCAAATGTAAAACTACTTTTTCTCGAATGACGACAATTATGAGTACCGGCTAGTCCGTCAAATGACGATTTATTTTCTCTTCTCACAACCGTAGATTGCTCACGCGTGTTCTTTTTGACCTTTTTGTGGATTTATTACAGATGTTTTTCTTTACTCGAAATCCTACGTGTGTAAGTGTTTCCTAGAGAAAATATTTGAAGATTTAAGAAAGATTGATGGAATATTCGAAGACCTATTAAGAAAATAATTATTCTATAAGACATACAACAAGAACATAAAGATTTTCTATGATAAGTATTCAAATAATTTTTTATAACGTTATCAATGTTTCATATTATCCAGATG
This sequence comes from Bombus difficillimus, assembly GCA_014737525.1. Lineage (NCBI taxonomy): Eukaryota > Metazoa > Arthropoda > Insecta > Hymenoptera > Apidae > Bombus > Bombus difficillimus. Next base: position 590,610 of record JACXIT010000129.1, read on the forward strand.
CATCATTAATATTCGATATTTTGAAAAAGAAATGTTATTTTCACAAATTTATTTATCACAAAGCTGTATCGTAAATAATTGCAAATTTCAAGGAAAATTAAAATTAAAGTAACATTTAAAAAAATATTGTTCGCAATCGTCATTCTTCTATGTATTTTAATTTATGGATTTGATCGTGGTTTCTCCGCGACTCACATAAAGCACGATTTCGATAATACTCATCTCAACGACCTAGGTAACCAATTGAGTCGTCCACAAAGTAAATATGAATTACAAAAGCATCGATGGATAGAGACATAAAACGAGGATAAAAAAAGACACAAGGGACTATGTTCAAACAGAGGAACTAATTGTATATATGTATAGCGAGATTAGAGAGAAAGATACGTCGCGTGCGTGTCCTATTATATTACGTAAGGGAAATGAGCCAGTGGATTCTATCTTAGTGTGGTTAGACACCGTTTCCGATTGAGTTCGGGGAACTGTTTTACCTGTTCGAACTTAAGAAAGATCTACTATATGTATAGTGTTCCGAAAACGTGTAACATCTAATACTGCAATGTGATCATTATCTGTATAATAAAATTTACTCCTTCTAAATTGTATAATAGTTGAGTTTATGAGAAGACGAATTTCCGACATTTCTTTAGATTGCTTAATTATCAGTTAGATGCACCGTGTAGAAAGTGAAAGCAAGGATAACGATTACACACAGTGGTTAACCAACGAATATACGAAATTTCTGGCCACCGATTTTTCTTGCACTTAATGAAAGATTTCGGGCGCCATCTGTAAATGACAATCAATGTAAATGCGCATGCGCAAAGATAACCATATTAAATTCCTGATTGTATCTCTCGTTCCTCGTGATCTTTCTATTATAAAACAGCATGAAAATTTTGGTAGATAATAAGAAATTAAAATTAGACGCTGAATAAAATTATGGTGCCCTTTGACAACATAATTTGATTTGAAATGGATCTAGGTTTAGTTTTGGACAGGGAATAGAATTTCAATAATATTAGCAATGTCGCTATTTAATTCTAACACGAAGATAATACGAAGATAGAAGTGGCTACCTTTTATTTCGTCAATATAACAGGGCAGATCCACTGCTTATACACTATAGAAGAATTCTTTTCATTTTATACATATTAAATCACTGTACATAAACCCTATCTGAATTTCAAATGTGTGATCACACTTTATAGGATGGTTATATGTACAATGTAAACGATTAAATAATATCGTTCAAAGCATCAACTAATGAAAATATTCTGAAATATAATAAAATAGACGAATAATACATATTTCTAAAAATTCCTGTTTCTTTTCTCAAAGCTTTAAAGAATCCAATATGTCAAAAAATTTTAGAAATACCTTGATATACAACAAGGAAAAGGCGCAATATTTCTAAAAAGTTTTATATTTCTCAAGTAAAGTCATTGGTACTTTAAACCACTAAGAAATTAAAAAATCAATTATTTAGAAGTCGATACATTTATATTAAATAATTATCGGTATTCTCAGAAAAAATCGAAATATTTCGAAATTCAATAGAGTAAAACGAAACATATTTTTTAAGACAATCCCATATAAAAATGTAAATGTTCTCATAGATTAAAAATGGAAGGACGTACAATAGAAATAGAAGTACATAAAGTGGAAACGAACGATCCATCGTATTTTTCAAAGACACGTGTATACGACACGGTGACGGACTAACAGTATTAATAATTAATGCGAGTTCTTCCGACTAAAAGCTTCTTTTACTTGTTAATTCGCAGTTCCCCTTCCGTTTGTCTACTGAATATGGCATTAACATAAGCAAACGGAGAAACGCACAAAAATAGCCCTCCAATAACTAAAATGCTTATCTTGATTTCACGAGTCGTGATTGGTGGTGGTGGTCCATGGAAAAGTTATATCACTTTTCTTACAACAAACAGTTTGTATATATAATCAATCATTTTCTATATACATAACTTCATTTTATGATTTTCAGGATTGTGGAGACCATGAAAGACCTCTGCAATTCTTAATCTCACTGCAATTCTCATGATTATTGTCCTAGTCTTGCTTTTGTTTCAATCAAACAAAACATTTTTAATATTTTAAGAAAATTGTACATTTTACATAATTTAAGAGTAATTTACCGTGTTGTAATAATTTTTAACAGTCACGTAAATTTCAACTGTTACAAACTTTATAAACCAATACATTCAAGCAGCCGTGAAGCCGAGTATCGTATGCGATCAGTACAGACATATAAAAATAAGAAAATAGGGCGCTTGAAATACTACTGCTTGAAGAATTAGAATAAGCAGTCAAGTAATATATCACAAGAGCAATTAAATATTTTGTTATTATATTATAGCGTATTAGTATTGTAGTTTACGTTTATGTGCATATATATTGCACACATACAGGATGTCCGACTCTATCACTCTTAATTACTCTTTTATTTGTCATGGTACGAAAAATTATTTCAGAGAAAAGTTGTACGGTACCTAGGGGGTCATATTGTGCTTTTATCTATTTGACTTTGCGATAATATTGAAATTACCTTCATTTTTCAAAACATTACAAACTCGTAACTTTCGCAGCGTCCGCTATCGAAATATGAATTTTTAATTCGACAGAACAACATACATTCTATTTAAAAATTTTAATGTCATCTTTACAGGACGTTTCAAAGTTAAATATGTCTCCCTCGATACCATACAGCTTTTATCTGAATTTTGTCAGAATTTCTCGAAAACAAAGGGCCATACACTCAAATCGTTTTGCAGTTGTTTTATGTATTATTGTTATTATTATTAAATTTTAGAAATCATATAAGGTAAAAAGAAATTTTATAGAAATTATATTGTCACAATATAGAGACATCTCAATTAATAAATTTTTGTATAAATAATGATACTGTCCTATTTAAGTAAAAAGTCGGGAAAATAAGGGAAAAGATTCGCGTATATTTCAGAAGATTAATTACCGAGATCTCATCGGTACCTGTTTCTTTCCGAAGATTATAAATCGTTTCGATTAACATAAACAAAAAATTCCACGTGCTCAGCGACGACTAACAGATCACATAAAAAATGAAATTTTGCGTTCACCCTACACTTGGCCAGTCATGTGTGTCGAAAATTGCATAATTTTTCTCATCAGTTTGTTCTTCTGCTGCTTTTACTTTCTGTTAAAAATAAGTTGTCGTCCTTACAAAATTCACAGAGAAGTATCATTAATTTCTCATTATATTTTTATCGTCATTACACATTTTTTAGCTCTTTACAAAGTTTCTTTAACAATTGATTTGGTATTTCTTTCAACGCCTGGCTTTCCGTATTTCTATTCATCGCTTTATTCAAACTTTTTGGATAATTTCGTTTTATTTCGCTAATTCTTGTTAATCAAAATTCTATTTTAAAGAAGATCTCTAACCTAACCTCATTAAACTAATGAATAAAACTGAAATCAAATCTTAAGTTTGATTTTAATTATTCTGACATAATGAATTTAAATGTGGTTTATTAAATTAAAATTTTATTAAATTTATTGAAACCACATTTAAATTCAAAATCAAACTTAAGATTTGATTTCAGTTTTAATTAAATTAAAATTTTATTAAATTTATTGAAATTAAATTAAACGATTTCAGTATCTAATAAAAATAAAAATAAAATATATACATATGTATAAAAACAATTATAAGAGTTAATATAAAAATGAATACAATTGTGTCTATATATATAAATAGAAACAACAATACAAAAACAAAGACAGAATTTCAGTGAAAAGTACTTTTTGTCATAATTCAGTTTATTATAGAAATATTTTTCTACCAAAATGTTCTACGACTTTTTTTGAACACATGCTACTAAATAAAATTGGTAAAGAATCAAGCAAACTAAATTACCAAATATGGGTGGGCGTGCATTGATTAATTACGCGACGTAGGTTGACCTACTCATCGGGTGTCTTGAAAATTTTCTACTTTTTACTAAACAAGTGCTCGATTTAGTCACATACACAATTATATAATAACGATAATCGATTCCACAAACATGACGCGATGTGTCAGGATACGTTATTACTATCATTTAACAAATGTAGAGTAATTATTAATAGTAGATTCTCAGAACAGGTCAGCTAATGGAATAATCCTTGTAAATAAACGTTTAGATTTCTCTAAACTAAATTAGCTAATTAAGTAACTCTTAAATAAGTAAACATACAATTTTTTAACATCTCGTATAACAAACCCTTCGCAGCTTCGTTTATGCTATTCACAAATTTACATAACTAATAAACTTTATTATTTACCAAAATCTCCTCCCAAATAAAGAAGCAGAAAATTTGAGGACATCCTATGTGATCAACCCTTCATCTATCACCTACACGACCCAAAGAATCCCATAAAAAAATAAAAAGGCAAGATACTGACTACACTCATTGTACTTCCTCAACATTTGGAAAGAAAATATAAAGTCCGTAAAAACACAACATATCAAAAATAACAGTGATTGCTATCATAGGTTAAAGAATTCCGAAACCGGTTAAAAACATGGCGATCAACCAAGACAAAACATTTACCTGCCAGCCCCATTTCCGAAACAGTGGCAGACGTGGCCTCGCTATCAGACGTGTAGATCTTCGATCAATCGTGCACGAGTTCTCCCGATCTTTCTCAGAAAAAATTCCTCGCAGGTGCCCTCCATTATCGTTCTTATCACCGAGACAACGACAGTAGCCCTGGCAAATTACATTACGGTATGACCGCGGCCTTTAATTACGTAATTTCTCGGCCATCGCACAATCGTTTGTCGATCGAAGCGGAAACACACTTTAACCTAAACCGTTCCGTACAGTGAGCCAGTGCAACGAACTAAGAGGGAGGTTTGAAACACGATGGAGCCGCAGCAAACAGGTAGCTAAAACGCCGTGATGATAACTTTCATTCGTTTCATGACAACGTCGCAAAGACGACTGCCTGGCAAGCAGCTGGCGCGTTTTGCGCTCAGCTCGTGGCTAGAGAGTGGGGATAACTCGAGTCTACCATAAGAATGAATATAGCGCGAATCGCGGCGATAGTTAGAAATGAGGGGGGCGCTCGCGTTCGAAGATTAGGAGTGGCGGGTGCTAGGCTGTTGGTAGATTAGGAGTAGGGGAAGGAGACAACGGGGTTAGAATTTGGCGCGTAAATGCAACGAGGGTTGGTTTTTTCTTATGAGAACTATTAATCTCTTTTATTTAGAGTTGTTATTTTAATATGTTATTTTGATAAGTTAATATATTGATAAATTTAGCAGCGGGGTTTGATTTCTATTTTATGAGAACTGTTAATCCTTTTAATTCCGAATATAGTAGGATCCCATATAACACGGAAGATACATGAAGTTAATCACGAGAATTGTGTAATTTAAATTTCTATTATGAAAGTTATACATGCGATCCTACACAAGTTTAAAAACAAATTTTCTGTTTTTTTTTCTAAAAGAATAAAAAATTCGAACAATTATTGTTTATTACTCTTGGACATTTATATTGTCATATAATTATAATTATTATGTGAACAGTTATTGTTGAATATCTATATTTTTATGAAGATTGTACAATGCCTATTTCTTTTAATATATCAAATATCGAAGAATGATAGAAATTTTCGTTAAAACAATTGATCTTTTTCTAAAGAATAGAAGCAACAGAACTTTGCGATCAACCTAATATTTAAATAATATCCAATAATGATTTCACCAAGTACGTTCGACACAAGGAATTTAAAGAGCATTTGAAACACGAGAGGCACATAGTGAAGAAGAATTATTATGAAACATTAGCGAGATGGAAGACGATGTCTCTCATCAGCGACTGGAAAGATACAAGAAGATGCTTTCTCTTTAGTTACGACCTTGATTGACCCTGAGTAACTATGGTCGCTGAATTCGTCGAAATGTGAATTACGTATATTCGTAGGTATACAAAAACGTACTGTTCTGTTTAAAAAAAAATCTCAGTAACCTTCATAACACTATCTTGTACCACAACACGAGATCCAGGAAGAATTTGAGTCGAATAATTGATTTTCTAAAATGTGTCGATTTTATCTCCTATGTATGTATTTTTTTTAATAATATTTGCATATATATATACTTATAGGAAATACCTAGTTTCCCATTTCATTTTGTTTGTCAGATGCTGTTTACATGTTTATATGATAACTTACCATTAAAATAAAATGAATAATGTGTTATTATATTTTATGAGGATAACCTGAATAAAAATAGATACTATACTATATAATGAAAATATGCAAACAATACGTGAAAGAAAATGAATCTCGACAGCAATATTACGTAAGTCGAAAATCGTAGGATATTGCATCACTGATCCCACGAAGGACATTCAAAATCGTCAAATAGCATTTTTGCTTGAAAGATCTTACGTCAAGAGCAAAGAAATCTGAGGTCGAGTAACAGTCGATATACATGTATGTATGTGCAGTAATGATTCATAGCATAACACGAAATGCATATTTGTGCAATGAAAAATTCAAATTCCCTTGCTCATACGAGATTAAATTACAAATGAGTATTTAATAAATCATTTAACCTTCTTATTTTATGTACTTTTTCGAAAGTTCAAACTGCAAAAGTGCACAAAGTAAACATAATGTATATAAAGAAATAAACACAGTACCGCACTTGCTAAAGTGACGAATGAAACGAATCATGTAAGTTCTATTATTTTAATTTTGTAATACATAATACACAAAGATTTAAATTTCCATAAATATCCACAATACACAATTAAAATTCCACCATAGAATCGAATGTTCGTTGGGCTTGCCTCAAAAAACGCCATTTTTGCACAGTAACTCTAAAAGAAAGCGAAATAATTAACTAACGTTCCACCAAACATCACAATATTGGTGTATTCTATGTCACAAAATTAAAGAATCATTAAATGACCAAGAAATTGTCGATATCTTACCTCGGCACGGGCACATTTTAACACTTTACTGACCGCTAGCGGTTCGACAGCGTACGCACGTCTGACTTAGACGCAGATTCTCCCTGGCGCCGGCTTTGTTTCGGTTTAGACTCTCCAATACCATTCTTTTCGTTCATCGCGAACGGTAAGTTTTTTTAAATTGGTATAAAACTGTGGAAGCTTACAAAGCAACGCAACTGATGCAACTGAGCAAAGTACCTTAGTACTAAATAACATATTACTGCTCAAATAATGAGAAAGATTGTCGGCGACAAAAAGTCGAATAATAGATTATCAGTCGGTAAGCATCGGCGACAAAAAGCCGATGAATGGACTACCCGTCGGTAAGCGTCGGCGACAAAAACCGATTAATCGGCTAAGTCGGTAAAGTGTTAAAGGGTGAAGCCTCTACTTTCCTTATGCCAGTTCAAAGTATACTACAAGTATATTATAAAGTTATGACAGTTCAAACATCGACAATTTTTCGGTTAAAATTGAGCAATTCTTTAATTTTGCGGCATAATGTGTATTATTCGACTAAACTTCGTTTAAGTGATTACACTGGTAATGGAATTATAGCATGAAACAGTTAAGTGGATTATCCTGTATATTTTTCCTGCCGCCAGAAGCTGACCGGTACCCTTTGTCCAGTACACTTGTCAAATCGAATCTTACATTAGTCATATATTTTGAACCAATGGAGCTGCAGACTCGAGAAGTGCTATGCTTCCTCTTTGTTTATCGAATATTGCGAGAAGATGTAAAACAAGTTCGAAAAAGGGAACGGTGTCGCAAAACGAAGTTTAACTATTGTTCGATGTAATAAGAAACAACCCAACGCATAAGCTAATAGACTCAATGTTCAACGAGTACGCTTTCGATTAATCGGCACACGTGCTGTGCAGTAATCAGTAATCAAGAATGTAATCAAATTTTCAAGAACTCATTCCATCCAGATTGCTCAGTCTCTTTTAATAACAAAGGATTCTTCGATTAATTGGCTTTTCCACGGAGGTATATTTCCATCCAAGGAAAGTGTAACATGAGAAGGAGAGAGGGGTGAGATGAAGGGGAGAGAGAGAGAGAGAGGAAGAGAGAGGAAAGAACAGAGGGTTGAAGAGAGACAGAGGGAAGTGAAGAAAATGGTAACAAAGCTGGTAAATGAGTCAGTTGATAAACAGAAAGAAACGAAGCAGTTTCTGCCGGAATGAGACAGCTGTAAATGAATCATTTTATGTGCTGGCCCGACTATCACGTTGCCAGGATGATAATTATGCTCGAACGAGAGAGTCTCGCTATAAACATTTCGAAATTTTCGTTTACTTTTGAAAACGATCTCATTTATTTTGCGTTACATATAAGATAGACTACATAAAATCAATTTTTTAGCGGCCGTCATTTTTAAATCATGCGTAATATTGCAATGGTAGTCAGATCTTATCAGTATATAAAAAATTCTGAAACATCAGCGTTTTCCAATCCAATATAGATTGTTGAAAATGTTTAAGTCTATGAAATTTATCTTATTTTAATCATTCTGAGCACAATAATATACATTAGAATACTTAATATTAAAATACATGTACATTTATTTATTATTTAATGTTACCTATATACTACATAATATTGAAAAATTATCATTAGTCATTTTCATCAAATGTAAAACATCAAGAGCAAAATAAATTGTTTCAAAAATAAGTATTTTAACGCAAGGATTTACTTTGAGAAAAAAAGACTCGGTATTACAATAATTTACTTTTTATGGCTTCCATGGCTCATCGTTTTTTCATCTTTTTTTTTTTTTTTTGTTAATTAGAAAGAAAATACAGAATGGTGTTTTAATTTATAGCAATGCCTCTATACCGTATGTTCATGCATTGTCGCCATTGTTTAAGAATGAAGTTAATAATAGCGCTTTTATTATGGAAATTTATTTAGTTCTTTATTTAAATATGGGGATGGCTCGTAAATGCAAATGTTTGGTGACCTTCAAGTAGATTTACATCCTGTTTCTTCGATATTTTTCTTCAGATAGCATTGCACAGTTTAAAGTAGATAAATAATAAACGGATTTTCATTATTTAAAAATTACTGATTCTTGTAAAAGAGTTAGAATTCTGATTGGCCATTTTTAGTGATATTTCGCTTCACAAAATTAATTAGATTGGTAAAAACTTTAAACTGTCTATTTAAATTTTTAAACACCTTAAATTTATCAAATTAATTTACCAAATTAACATAATTTCTATCTGATCGATATCTTGTCTTTTAAATATTCCTATCGAAAAATACAAAACGATTGAAATTATATATTATCCTTCTTCACTTATCTAAAAAGAAATCACTGTTAAATTCAAATAAAAAATAACTATACCGTGCGTGGTATTCGATTTCACTTTAATAATTTTACGATTATTTGTGTTTATATTATTCCACATCTTTCAAAGAATCAAGGAAATTTCAATGAAAAAATTCTTCCTTTCTTGTTGCGGAAACACGGTATGAGATTAACAATTAAAATTATCAGAAATTGTTTCCAGGAGAAATCGTTCGTTTTATTCAATTATTTATAAAAATAAAACGAAGTTTCTTGCTAATATCGTGTTTCCACTTTCGAAGAGAAAAAATGTTATTTGCCGTGGCAAAAAACGTGCTTAATCGCGATCCTTACAAAACCCTGGCAAATAATAATAGCAAATTAACTTTAATTAACTTCGATGTTACCACGAGTCTAATTAATTAAGACAACGTTTAAACAAAAAATTATACGGTTTTCTTATCCGGCTAAAAATTACTGCAGTCTTAAATCACACTAATAGATCGTTATTTAAACATCTGAAACATTGTAATTAATTGTAAATTATTGTTGAACAATTAGAAGCTGACTAATTGGTATTTTCTATTCAGTGCATTTAAGTGGATATTATAGATACACGACAATTTATTAAAATAATATCAAAAACGCTAAAATACATAGCAGATATTTTGTTATTTAAAATTTTTGAAACAGTGTTTGATTTCTATTAACATTTTCTTTTTTATGAATTGTAATATTAAATTTTAAATGTTTTTTGCATAGATTTCTTTACATTCCTATACATTTGATTGACAGTAATCGTACTGTCAGCTTTTTACATATATTTTTTCACATTCTTGCAAATATTTTTCATGTGTACTATAATAATTGATTTGATTTTCATAGTTATAATAATGAGACATTATAATGAGCGTAAAAAATGTTTGCAAATGCAAAATAGTATTTTTAGAAGTAATATTTGATTTTTATTTAATATTATTAAATTTGAAGAAAATTTCTATGAATTATTATGTTTTATGGACATAATCTTCCATACATAAATATTTGCATATTGAATGTTTTTTATTGTAATTTTATTAGATTGGTGTTATAATTAAAACATAATTCACTCTCTTCAATTTCTTTTATTTTCTACAATTATAATTAAATAATTGTCTCTCACAGCAAAACTAATGGCAGATGTGCAGTTATAACAGCCAAAATGATACTATAAGCAAAATTAAATATTACTTATTCTATAACGTACTGAAATATATTTATATATTTTATTGCCATAAAGAATAGATTTTAACTGTATCTTATTCAGAATTTAACAATTTTTAGTTTATTATTAATACTTTTATACCGAATACCTCTACTACATTATGCTTTTTACTCCGATATAACCTCAAAATTAAATGTGATGTGGAATCATATATCTATATGCGTCGAATCGATAAACAACGTGTCTTGAATTTTACAGTTATTGAACATTCCTAAAAAAGCCATGTCAGTTAAAATACAATATGTCTGCCATTTAAAAAGAATTAAGCACAATGCTAAACATTTTGGTATTTTCGTAACTTGGATATACGTTAGAACGAATCGATTGATTCAACATTTATTATATTCCCTAAAACTTTGTTCAAAATATATTTACAATATGCCGTTTTATAAAACGTGGAAAATGAGACATACATTCTTCGCCTCTCACCTTCCAACTCATGTACAGAGTAAATTATCCAATTTGTAGTCACTTCAATTATCGATACTGACTTACCGAGGACATCGAAAAGCTGCTCGTCGAACCGCATTTCGGCATGTGTCCCTTTTAATTCAAACTGGCTGTGCAAAGTCAGCGTGGAAACGGCGTGTGCGAAAGCACACATTAACAACACAGCACAGGCAATAATTCTCTTCACGTGGCAGTCATGCTTCTGTCACTATGTATACGGTCTCATCAAAACAATAATTTTACCAAATTTTTGGACCATCGCGCACGGAGGTCGCTAAGCGACTGAATGTCAAATTGTCAAACTACTGCTTTCGTCGTTTGCTAATGTGCGAATGGTGAGGGAAAGACATATGGGAGTGGGGATAGCGCGAATAGTGGTGAGGGCTATAGTCGTGCGCTAACTAGCGAAATACGGGAAGAATCCTTACGAAGAAAGGGAAAAACGTTTATTATTTGTCGCAATGATTCAACGAGAATATTGCATATAACTAATTCAACGATACGATTTGTTCAACTGCTTGCTTGTTTACTTTTTGCATTTGTTCACGAGTCTTCCAATGTGTCTTAATCTTATTTGCGCTCGTGTAAGTGTAGAAATCGAGTTTGACAATTTTTAACATACCGATCGTTAGATTCCGATGTTTACAATCAAATAGCGATGTGGGATATTTAGAAATATAAAAATGTACGCTATAATACGCAAAAATCTGAATAATGTACGCAGTATGTAAGAATACACGAAGATCACATGAAATAAATGTAGTGAATAGATACCGTATATTTGTTGAACTTGCTGATTTTAATAACATTCGATGTATGAAAACGAGAATAAAGATTAACTAAATATTTATTCAATCGATTAAACTACTATTCGATTAAAAAGGTTTAGTTATAAATAAATAGGAAGTGTTCTTAAATCTTTGTTCTACTCATCTTGTAAACGCGCATAATTTCTTTATATCGATCAGCTCCCTCATTCACTTTCAAACGTAATCCTACCCTGCGACGATTCTACTCAATCAAGTAAGTGTTTTCACGTCACTAATTTAATAAACAACACACAAATTTTTGTTGCATTTAATATTGCACATACAAAAAATGTCGATTAATAGCATTCAAAATGAAAAGGATACTTAATCAAGGAATATGTATATTACTGAATAAATGCATAATGGCTCTTATGAGACAGTTGGTTTTTGGAACAATGAATAAACTTATTTTCACAAAAGAATTGTACTCGATAAGACAATTAGATAACATCGTATCTAAACAATCGGTTAATGATTGTTATCTATTACTTGCACAAATGACGATAAGTTAAGATGAGAACAAATTATAAGTGATAATTTACTTGTGTCTGTAGAAATGCAATAAACAATTATTCAGATAAAATATTATATTGTTATACGAAAGATATTTATTGAACAAGAAATAATATAAACAGATTATTTTGAATTAAAAAGACTGGTATAAATAACAAATCTTATTGCTAGTAATTAAAATAATTACGACATAACAAAGTATAATAATAGATAGTTACTAAGTAAAATGATGGACATTACTCTGAATACATATTGAATATATATTGATGCTAATAATTTATTAATAATTTTTATAATATTCTTATTATACAAAAAAAATTTATGCTAATGTATGATTATCTAATGTCCGAGAGAAAATTGTTTCTACGAACTATAAGTACATATACGTGTATAATTAACAATCCAATCTTTATAATTTTATTATTTCGAAATAGCGTTGTAATTTGAAAAAGATCAGCTATATAAAAAATTAATTATAAATTGTTTCAATCTTAATATTTGATATCTAAGTAAGAAAAAGATATCGGCCGAGAAATGATAAAAAAAATGCACAAAATTCTCCTATAAAGTACCTTATCATCATAGAGATATTAGTATTGTTACAGTCACGGAATCAAACTCGATAACAAAATTGTTGCTTACAATATACAACACATAATAATCCCTACTGTTACATTTATAATGTTCAAAGATAAAACATTAGGTCAACGTGTCAAAGTTACATAAACGATTAGATATTTCAACCACATTTCTATTTAATGTCGAACATTATGGAAATTTTACGTGAAGTTTTTTTCACGGATTTTATAAATACATAATCTTATTGTACACACATTAGTATGTAAAATTTATATATAGAGTGTCACGGCAATTATAGTGTAACAGATAAGGGGGTGAATTTATGTGAAAAAATTAATCGTGATCTAAATATCTTGCCGATTGAATCGTGATTGCTGAGATATCGCAGTCTTAGACTTAAAGACATACGATTGGTTTTATAGATTACTTATTTCGCATGTTATTTATGCAAAATTCAAATTTTTATTAACCCAAGTAAAAAAGATTGCACTAAAATAAAAGTTTAATAGACGTATACTAAGAGTTTTCCCGACGTCATTCTAGATATTTTTGCATATTTAACTTTTTCATAAATATTTCTTATACACTTTCGTAACCAAATTATTCGAAAAAAAACATAGAACAAAAAATTACACACCAGGACAAACGTGACATGTGTATTGCTTTTAGAAATGCTAAGATATTATTCTAAGACAAATAGACTAAATATCTTTTATACTTATATTGGGAAAATTAAAAGTTATACCAATACGTAATGTAATATTAAGTATACTAAAAACAAGCAACGCTATACTCCAATAACTAACTGCTAATAGAATAACTTCTAGCAAAAACACAACACCTTCTAACATAAATTAAAAAGAGATATACATGAAGTAATGACTTGAATGTATTAATTCGCTAACTAACTAATAACTAACTAATTATTTATCAGCTAACAGCGGTAACTGTAGGAAATTAAGCATGTAAATACTACTTAGATATTTATATATGTATAAAATTTCATTGTAGTCGCTAATACCTTACCAGAGGATGTGACCAATGAGCAGTAAATAAATAAATAAAAATATTAATTTAATATTAATACTGTTAAGTTTCATGTATTTTTGAAAAATTAAATATTTAAGTTATTCTTTTCTTTTTTAAAGAATATTTCAAGATTTTACATGTATTATTTCAAAAACAAAAATAAGATAAGGGAATACTCTACATGTTGTTATTCGAAGATTGGTTATACTTATTATCATGTTTCGTGTAAAAGATCTGTATTAGGAAATGTCAATTGGTATCATCATCAACTTCAAAAATATCCATGTCAAGTCAATCAAAATGAGATACTTAAATCGAAAATATAATTCGAATAAGAATATCAGAGATGGAAAGCTGTTTTGAACGAAATAAATGGACATCTTGATAACTCTTTTCGGATAAAATCAGGATGGATATCGTTACACGTCGTGAAGATTACGCAGTTAACGATTGTAATATTAGCAATTAATTGTTTGCGCGAATTTCAGAACTAATTACGTTTGCTGTGAGAGACGCATACGATAACTTTTATGCGCGTAAAAATTATTTCACGATATAAAAATTAATTGCGTTGGTGACAAGAATTAACGACAAGAAGAAACGTGAACTTTATCAGATGATAAGAAAAGTTGACCCAAAGTCTTTTTGAAGGGTTTTTCAAGGTCATCGATATTTTTTTGCATATCAGCGCTTGCTTTTTTGTAACGGAATGTTGTATTTCATATCGGAACAAGTTCAACGATCCTTGACATTACGATCTTGAAACGACTTTGAAGAAAGAAGAAATGAATTTAAAGCGGGATAATATAAGAATAGCGGAACTATTTGTAGAAATAGTAAAATTAGTAAATATTCCATTGTTCTTTTTTTACTTTTTTACTTAGGGTCTTCACTGACATCGACCCATTTGAGTCATTAGCAACCACATTACCTACGTAACAGTAATTACATAAGATTACGAGTTAGAGTATATGAATAGAACCATACTGATATGTTTCAAAAACATTTATGTATGACTACACAATTTGAGTCGTTTCTTAAGATTTTCCTTCACTCGATAGAATCTTCTTTCCCATTGATATTTTGGGCAAGATGCAATAATGTTGTGTTCCACTGAGTTTATTATACCGTATTTGCTAAGTATCGTCTGGTCTTCTTCTTTCAATAAGTAAGTAAAATTTGCAGAATCAATCCTGTCTAGATAAGATCACTTAATATTTCCTACCAAACAATAATGCATTACTTGTTTGGTAAGTATCGTTTTTAATACAATGTATATAGTATTTAGTGCATGAACCATCCCACGAATTGTCCCAACGATCGTTAAGAATTCTTATATATGATTTTACAGCTTTATTGTAGACCGACATACCTGGGTTACTGTCCTTGTCCCTTGTAGATTAGCTCTCACAGTTCCTTCAATTTCAATATGAAATGGGTTACACACGCAAACAAGATTTCAGTGGCTTGTTTGTTTAACAGACTTTAAAATTTGTTTATCAGTTATGCTTATCAGTAATCGTAATTAGTTTAGTAATTGGATTTTCCCATTTGTTAACGTCTAGAGTTAGAATTATAGAATTGTTCTATACGTTGGAAATATTGTTGGAATTTAATAGATTTAATAAAGAAAATAAGCTATTCGAGCTATTAGTAACGTCGTTTTACGATGTAATATAAATCGCTAAGCATAGCTTAGGTTTTAAGTAAAAGAGTATTTCCCAGAAAATACACTGTTCAAAGCAATTGGAGTTTAACTTGTCAACTATTGCACGAATTCTGAGTCATGAAATGGCCTCTAGTTTACACTTCATTTCGAATAAATGTTAATTGTAAATGTTAATGAATATTATTTAATAATGTATTTCGTTTTTGTTTTATTAAAAATGTTTTTGTTATATATCGATATACTGGTTCACGAAAGTGTTTAAGACTTAAAAAATTATTGTTTATACACTCTTAAGATTATAATAATTTAATAAGATTTAACAAGATTATAATAATAATTAAGACTATAATAACTCTTAAGATAATAAATAATAAAAAAATAAATATTTAGAGAACTTCTTTGTTCATATTGTACATGTCATATAGTTAAATTAAGGTTCCAGTTTAATCATCGAACAGAAAGCCAAAGAAGCGCAGGGGAATTGTTCAAAAAGAAGAAGGAAAACCTCGAATTAACAAATCGTGACACGTTTCGAACGCATGGCGAACTGAAGGTTGCTTACAATAAAGTTTATAAACGAAGAGGTCACGCGATAACCCTGGAGAATGTCCGCCACATTGATTATGCTTGCGTTCTCCAACATGGCTCTGCCAGCTAATTAGCTTGCATCTTTTACCTTCACGAAAATAGTAAATAAGAAAGGTATTTTTACCCTGAGAGTCGTTAAATATAAATTCTGTTAAATTTCGATTCAAATATCGTTTTCTACTCGTCGATTAAAAATAATTATCCGAAGATCAGTGTAGAGGTCATGTCTTTCAGAAGTTTTTAGAAGTCACGAAGAAAGATGTCTATATGTATAATTAAATCAGTATGATGAAAGAAGTAGAAGAAATGGTAGTAATATGGAATAAATCTACGAGAATATTGCGATGATATGAATTTTATATTTAGACTTTAATTTAATTCTGTAACTTTAGATGTAGGTATATAACTCCGAAAGATAGAAAACATTTTCAGTATCTTAAGAAAATGATTTAACATAAAACTGGAATTAAAATGTCTTTCCTGAGACTATAGAAATCATATAACAATAAAAACAAATGCAATTAAGTATAAAATGACCTACAGGGAATGGCAGAGTTGGATACATAAATATAAAATAAGTTCACGTTTCCTTGCTGCTACTAACTGATCGCCTTCAACTCTTTTTTAACGAACAGTTCACTTTTCTCGAAGTTTCTGCTCACAGGTATCGTAGAGAAATTACGTACATGAAGGTAGCAAAAAGTAGATTACAAATAAAGCAATGCTTTAAATTTGTAATAATAAAGCAAAGCTTACATTGGAAAATACATTTAAATTATAAAGTATCTTAAAGTACCACATTTATTAATAGGTATACCTAC
Source organism: Bombus difficillimus (assembly GCA_014737525.1). Taxonomy (NCBI): domain Eukaryota; kingdom Metazoa; phylum Arthropoda; class Insecta; order Hymenoptera; family Apidae; genus Bombus; species Bombus difficillimus. The sequence continues at coordinate 607,639 of JACXIT010000129.1, forward strand.
GTTTTATTTTCTTAATTATATTCATAAAAATGTGAATTTGCATAAATATCCGCAATCTGCTAAGAATATCTCATTCACGATAGGCTTCATTTGATTTGAGGCATTGCATGCGCGAAGCCAAATCTGTGAAAAATGTAAGTATGTGTGAGCTTCAAAAAATATTGTAAAACCACGACCATTTCCAAGCTGTGAAGGGGAAATTAAATAAAATGATAATTTTATCGCAAAACATGAATTTATACAAAATATCAGAAAATATAAAATTTACATGTAATCTAGTTTTCGGTAATTATGCACAAAAGAGGGCCTCAACTCCAATGACCTTAACCTTCAGGTATATTGTAGAGGGGAAGTTCCTGAGTAGTATGTACTCTGTCTGAGGCGTGAAACAATCGTGATTCGAAAGTTAGGTTAGGTTACGTTAGGTCTGTTGAAGAGTCTGAGAGTTCAGCCCTCCCTCCTTATGAATGGAATCTAACCTAACCTGACCGCGTTTCATCGCTACTGGGGTCGCAATCCTATGGTAATTTCATTTTTAATCACTTATATCGAAACAAATGTAATCTAATAAGTACCATCCTATTTTGTATTAACTTTCGAACCACGATTTCCGTCTATAACCGTCTATAACATATCCAAACTGCAATAAAATTGATGTTGATGTCCTCTTTTGTGCATAATTACTTGACTTTTCTTTAATAATTCACATCATGATTTCCATCGTATATCTCCATCTCGCCTATCTTTAAATGTAAAATAGAAAAATTAAAACAATATATCTGTTAGACAATAATGTAATTGAGTTTCATATAACGTTTATCCTACTCTATCGTTATTTTTCTTCTTCCAGTTTCTTGAAGACAACTTAGCACGATAAACGTTATCGATCAAATCAGCTGAAACATATCTGGATTATTAGGATTATACAGTAATCGATCTCGTTCTGAAAGCTATCGCTGCTACTCGCCAAATAACAACTGGTAATTCACGATACACGATGTAACATGTATTCATTGTAGTTAACGATACTACAAGTACTAACTTCACATTTAGTTTTCTTGCTTTTAATTTACAACAATTAAAATCTAATTTTAACTGTATCGAAATAAACTTCTCTACAAATAACCAAAAACGTTCTATCATTATTATTATAACGATCAGTAAAATTTCATTAATAGTATTAGTGAAGCTAGTATCTATTGTACGGAAAAGGGGTCTAAAATTAAATAACAAGTATTTTGCCATCGTTTAAGAGAAATACAACGGAACCCGTGATTTACCAATATTTATCAAAGAAACCAAATTATTCGGAAAATCCGTATAATATTAATATTTCGCACATAATATATCCCCTTATAGTGTGGTAATAACTTTGTAAGTGCGAGATTAAATCCCAATTAAAAACAAGAAAAGATATATTTGCATTGGAAACTTCCTTCATTCATCAGATCATTATCGAAATTGAGCACGCTATTCACCAGCGAGTAATCTAAAAAAGAAAGTTACTAAGTGGAAAAATTTATCTAAAATTAATCATGAAGTTATCACTAATCCTCATAAACACCAAAATAGTAAATACACACTGACTATCAAAGATTTTTCGATGAATCACAACGCTTCCCCAATACAATTTTCCACTATTTTCTCGTTTACCAATAAAATGCTGTCTATTGCTTATTTACCGACTATAATCAAATCCGATCTGAAAAGTAAACTTTTTCATGAATCAAGGTTGATTCTATTTCTAAACAGTGATAATTCGAAAAATTAATGACACATATCGGCTGACAATAAGATAAGGAGCTTATGTAAAATATAAATGATAATTCGTCCAAAAAAGATAACTATGGTTAAGTATGGGGTGTTAAAAGAGTTATGTGTAAAGCGAGTGACAAAAGTATTTATTTATTATAGTTGTAGAATGTTGTGGAACGTAGACATAAAACGAGAAAGATTTTCTATATTATTAATTATATATATTAAAATATGTAAAAGCTCACGAAAATATTCAAACTTTACATTATACTCTAAAAATATTTACAAAAAGATTTAGCACATTCAAATAGGAACCATAAGTTTCATGTTCTATACAACACACGTGATATACTCGTAAAAGGTTTTTATAAATGTTTGATTACTTTCCTGAACCGCTGAAAATATCGTCCACTTTTTTTAATACCCTGTACATTGTGTGTATTCTTTCTTATACCGAACGACTATTTAAAGCCTCCTCTGTTAGTATTGATGTCGTTACTTCAACAAAATGAATTTGTTTTGCTGACGCAATTCTAGTGTAGAAAAATCCTAAAATATCTAGAGAAACTTCAAAACTTCGTTTGTTTACGCTATAATGATTTGCAGAGATATTTCAAATAATACCGAGTAGCAGATTTTGATAAGAACGTTTAATTAAAAATAACTGCAAAATATCGATAAAGCGTTTTTTAATACCGATGTAGATTAGGGTAATGGTAAATCCGATGTGCATTCTACTCGCATCGGTTTTAAAAAAATTCGTTCTACTGTAAAATAAAACGTAATTCTACGTTCTTTTTTCACGCAATTATACTTTTATTTTGTTTCTATGAAACTTTTTTGGAAGATGCGAACATTTGCCAGCCTTGAATGCAAGTTTATTTTTAGGTAGAAAACCAGGTGCAGAAAAATAACGAAATACCGAACGTTATTCACGTAGAGGCACGTGAAAAGGACTTCTAAATTTATTCGTAAAAGCAGAAACTAAAAAGCAGTCTACAAAAGCTGACGTCCAACACTAGAATAAGATGACAAATTGGTGTAGAGAAGACGTAAATATTAATATTTACGTGTGGCCAGGAAAACAGCATATATTCGTATCGTTATACGGATAGTCAAAAGAACTATGGTTTTTGCATCATAGACGAGATTAGTAGCAAACCATGACTTATGTCACTATTGGCTAACATATTACTAATATCTGTATTTGCCTAAATACAATAAATAATACAGAAAAATTTTTTGCTAAATGTAATGATAACCTTTTCAACTTTTATAATTCATATGTATTTTCCTTCCTATTTCATAAAGTAATACTGGCATAAGAATTTTTAGTTCTTTTTCCTCATTGTTTTCTGAAAATTATACTTGAATAACGTGGGAGTTATTGCAAAGCTGGGAGGTTTGAAAATTTTTAATAAAAAAAATGTAAGAAGTTATATTAATCAATCTTATGAGTTGGATAGCATAGAAAAGTGACAATGTCATAAACACTATCTTTTAAAATTTGGGTTTCAGAATCATTGTGTCAGCATTGCTCAAAGTACTCAACATTCGTCCATGATACAGTAGTTCGCTCGATTTCAGGAGCAGATTTTGGTTGCTTTTTACATATTCGCAATTAATAAATAGAATCTGGAACGCAATTTTTGCATTCTGTATTTTATTTCTTAGGGAGATACTAATACTCATCTATACCAAACTTCGATGCTGAACGTCCTCCTCAATATTCTCCAAAGACCTACTTACGCTTATACATATTTCATAATCGATACCTTTACGTATTGGAAAACGCCAGAAGCGTTACAAATCATTTCAAACTTTTGTTCAACTCGAACAAAACTTTTCACTGGGGTGAATACATTAATGTATGAATAGAAGTATGATGGATTTGAATAATAAATATGAATAAGTATGTAATTATGTAAAAATGAACGTAACCAAGACACTTATTCTAACTAAAATTCCATCGTTACGTAAATATTATTATCATTGATTTTTTGTTGTCATAAAACACAAAAATCGAAAGTGTCCTAAGAAGAACGATACAATATCAAACGGAGGATGAAGTTACAAGTGAAAATATAATGGTTATAAAAATTATTTACACATTATTACCCTTACTATGTAATGGATTTTAACTCTGCTGTCCTCCTCGGTTTTGTGACCCAAAATGATTGTTATATTTCAATAGATATTATTAAAATATACATAGACTTTAGACATTTGGATTTATTATTCGAGCGAACTTTTATATCTTTTGTGTATTCCACGCTTTCTGTAAATAAAGTAGTTCGGAGAAAGAAGATATCTGAAGAGATGCAAACGTGAAGAAGAGGTGAGGAGATCTGCAAAGTTAATTAATTAATAGCATTTCAAAGTATTGTACAATGCCGTATCTAAGTTAAACGGGTTAACGATACACCAAATTCAAATTCAAACTATAAAAAATCAGAGTTTTACCAAACACAAATACATTTATTATTCAAATAGTCATTAAAAAGGCACTATTATGCAGAATGGGGGATACCTCGCCGATTTCAATAATCATAAAGTATGTTGTCAATAACCCGTCAAATTTAAACTATTTAGAGACAACAATTTCACATGCACCAATCTAAGGATTCGTCGTCGATGATACCGTGTATCGATAAACGTGTCCGAAACTTGGATTTGTTTAAGGTAAAGAGGGTGAAGACGAATACGAGCGAATTTAGCTTGGCTGCTGCGTAGCCGAGGGTCCACGGGTTATCTTGTTCGAACAGAGCAGAGCGATGGAACTTTATCATTCGCGAGTCCCGCTCCGTTTCACACAGAATTTTTACGAGACACACGTCTGACAAGCGAACGTACACTTACACCAATGGGATGTCTATGTTAATTGCATAACCGTGTATCGATTCACACCGCTAACACTTTCATAATTAATGAAACTCGTTAATGGCTATTAATACCGTCGGAATTATATTTTTTACTATCTTTCGGGCTCTAAGATGGTTTTGTATACCAACAAGCCTATAAATAAACGCGTTTTATAAATATAATCGGTGTTTGATTTATCAGTGTATTGGCGATTATTCATTTGTAAATTTTCTAACTACTACAGGAACGATTTCTATACAACTATGTATATTATGGAATAAAACGTACATTACAATTCTGTGACTAGCTTCTGGTAAAAGTAATGTTTTATTTCAACGAGACGATTAATACTTTGCAGATTCTACACCACACCAGTAATTTAAATTTATTGTATAAAAAGCTGATTCATACGTACTGCATTCAATTATTATTTTTCTCATTAATCTGTTACGGAGTCTTCACGAGTTGTCTAATATGTCTGGTAATGTTAATGGAATGAAAAATGCTTTCCTGAATTGACAGAAAACATCAACTCGCATATTTAATTTCGACATAAGTATTAGTTTTGATAAATAGTTTGAATTTATAATATAATTTATTCATTCTAAGAAGGTAATTATTATTGCACTTAATCATTCACTGATTCGATGTCTACTAAAATTAAGTGATGCCGATTAATCTATTAAGGACCAAATTGTCATCATTAGACTACGGATATTTATACATTTACAGGAAATTTAAAGATGCAAAAATATACAGGATTTTTATAACAAATAAAAATATATGAAACATGCGTAGTATTCATTATAATATTTGGTGAGTGAAGAACATCTCTGTTTAGATCCACTTTTTTCATTGTGCTCATAAAAATACGCATCCGCAGTCTACTTATCACATGAAACAGTCTATATTTATAACCTTTAAAACATAACTTATATATACTATATAGACTTTATTTATCCAGAATTAAATATTTCATTTACTCAATAAAAAGAGAAGAAGGAAATAAAGATAGATGTGTGTACATCTGTATTGTACGAGTGAGGAATGAAAAAGTGGAAGACAAAAGGAAAACGCCATGAGACGAGCGCATCGCGTATGTATTGAATGAATGAATGTGCAAGAAAACAAATTCATTCCTGTTTGAGATATATAAGAGAACAGAACAGTGTACGTTAATACTTCAAGTTATTCTGTTACATATAAAATACTTATTCTGTTACATATAAATGTTGTATTTAATAAAACATTATATTATTACTTTAACAGATTTTAAAGTTACTCACCGTCCGCGGAGGGGGAAGAAGAGTTTATCGATGGTCCTTCGATATTCTGCGGCTGCTCCTCCATTTCAAGGTCGCCGGAGATGCTCTACACATCTGCGCATGCGCGATTGTTAACCCGCCAACGAATGTTTCAGGTGATTTTACCTTCGAACCGGCAATCGGTCAGCGAATATTTCGGAAATATGTCTGCTATGATAGAAGATATTTACTTTTATCCTGACTTGTTATCGTGGAGAGACGCTTTGATTTTTCTGTCTTTCCTCTCAATCGTTCTTCTTATTTCTTTTTTTTTTTTTTTTTTTTTTGGTGGAGATTAGACAGCAGCCATGTTGACACGCGGATGGGGGAATTTGTTATCTGGAACAGAAACGAACGGGTGGTCAGAATGAAACGAATTGCCCAATGGAATTATTTATTTATTGTATTAATTATAAACAAGCATAGACTAACATAAATAAAAATATAGAAAACAAAATACATTTCGTAGGAGAAATTCCTCGGAGTATGCATGCATAAATATTTCTCTAAATTAGCGTGGAACGTCTTGTATTATGGACAAAATGATCTGTAAAAAGAGAAGCAAGAAAGACTTGGGTCACTGATCGGGTCAATGTTTTGGACGAATCAATGCCAGCTGTAAAAAGCAATCGATTTAATCGCACGAAAAAACCTTCTGATACACGTTCCTTGATCCGAATTCTTCGTTATTCTGTCGTCGAAAATTATTCTAGACCAAATAATTTTCTTTTATATTCCTTCCTCTCATCGTAGACAGAACGAAATATTTAGCACAAATAAATTGAATTATTGTTATTTTTGTACACACATGTTTATTATGATAAACACGATTACAGTACCAGTAACACTTCAGAATGTTTTGGATAATACACATAATATGGATATAAAAGTTTTCTATGGTTCAAATACTTTTGGGAGCCAGTGTATATCTAAATTTTTTAATCATTATTTCGAAATTTTCTTTACTTACAGAATATTCAATCGAAATAGATTTAAATTTATTATTTCAATAATTGAGACGAACCAATTTGGATGGAAAATTTATTCATAATTTATCCGTTGATATTTGAGGTACCAAAGGGAATTTCTAATTTAAAGATTGAGTATAAAATACAAATATGCTTTGAAAATTTTACTAATATAATCGTGACGCTTGTGTCTCACTACAGCGCTAATAAAATCTCAGAATGTTTTATATAATACACACAATATATGCATAAAATTTTTGTTCAAGTACTTTTTATGGATAATTCAATATCAATAGTCTATTCATTCTCAAACCTCGATATGTACCTATAACGCCGATGAAAAGAGCGGCGTCCCCTCCATGTTTTAAATGCTACACACGTGAATCCATCAAAGGATTCAGTAAGTAAACGTCGATCCAATCCGATCAATTCCGAAGTAAACTGCATCGATAAGAAGTACCATTGGCAGCAGGCAATCGTTTTCCCAGAAATGGACGAAAAAAGAGCGTAATTCATTCTCACTCGTCGTTCGCGTGGTCCCCGTCATATCTTGTTAATAGTGAAACAAATCCACTGTCGTATGCGACGAGGTCGATGAATACACAAGAAATAATGGCGATACGCGCAAGCGCACCGTCTACTCACGGCATGTCGCGCATGCACAACATCGACTTACGGCGCGCGAAATGAAACGGCACTATGCGCAGGCGCTACGTCAATTCACGGCGCGGGCAAAACGAAGCGGATCATGCGCATGCGCAGTATCGATTCACGGCAGATGAATCCGATCAGCCAGAAAGCAATCGGACTACTGTTGCGTCGACCGTCGGCGACGATCGACGCGCCTTTAAGTTGCGCGCGTGGGGACAATGTCATTTGGTTTCCTGTTCCGTCCGTCCACGTTTCACTTGAACATCTCATTAGAGCATATATGTAGGCTCGCTAGAATGGCTAGAACCCTACGCAGTCGACCGTCACGTGTGCTGTGCACGAATGTCAATTGAACAGCTTCTACGTAATATTGAATTAGTATCTACCGATGAATTTACACGATCGCATGTGGAACAATGTTTACATATTCAACGTTGCATTTAAGGCTATATCAGATTAATTTTCGTTGCAGGCAAGATGAAACACGTTTATGACGTGCTTGTGTCGATGTTGGCTGATTTAGATTGTTTAAAAAAGGATATGAGATTTTATGATTCTGTTAATGATTCAAGGTATCACATATATGTACTGAAATTTTATTGATTAGTATGGCGGCGTCATATTAGAATCATTAACATGAATATTTGTTAAATTTAATTTGTTGATAATACATCAAGATTTCAACGAATTTTTTTCATTTGAAGAAGACATTACAGACAAAGTAGACATTTAGATTAAACTTCTCATTATAATTAATGAATTCTATCTATCTATATGTATGTTAACCTATGTTGTATGTTATATGTATATTTAGTGTATATGTGTAGGTGTAGTGTCTCGAAACAATTAAAAATAACTTTACATGTTTCTCCTTAATAAGTTGCTATATCACTATAGTGACTTTATAAGGGTAATGAGACCATTTAGAAACTAAAGCTAAATTAATGGAGAAAATTTAGTGGTATTCCTTTAATCCTATTAACTGATTCGTGTCGATCCTATTTATTACTAAAGATTCCATTATGTCATTGCATTTTTGTTTAGAGCAAAGGAATTTACTGTTCAAAATATTTTCATTGAAATCTATAATTATCCGAAAAATTCTTTAATTTTATTGTTCTATTTTTATTGTAGTTCCAGCTAATAATAAGGTAATTTAAGACATAATACATATATACGAATATAAATTAATTAATAGCTGTATTACGAAAAATTATGCAGTTAATAACTTGCAGTTATCACAGGTAATTCCTTCAACGGTTTTTAGGAATTTTTGATAACAATTAAAATATGATTTTTGAAGATAATTCTTATCGCTGTAATTAATAATAAAAATAATACAAAACAATTGACATTTGAAAAAATTACAATTTATTATATTTCAATTTATTATAATTAAATTTAATACAATATTTCTTACTTAGTTTCATATTTCCTCCACTTACGTGTAATTCTTAAATACTTCAATTATATCTCTTTACGTAGCTTTTCTATTTATGCAGTGCCCTATCTTCGACGATTCTAACACGACTGATAGAAAAAGTCGTGCAAAAAATAACGAGTCGTCTACCTTGAATAAATAAATGAATATCTACGTTCTTGCTAATTTTCATAACGAGCACGACAAAATTATTGGAAACTTGATCGTTTCAGAATAACAATTTTCTTTCATGTGTTATGTCCTATAAAACGGAAGAATATATGTATTAAAATGTTTAAAGAATGTACATATGTTATTAAATAAAGTAAATTGATGAAAAATGTAATTTAGTTTAAAAGTTCCAATATTCTTTAATATATCATGACCCGTAATAGTTAACCTTGCAAATCGCTTTATTCTTCAATAAATGACATTAATAACTACGCCATAAATCAAATTTTCGTGTTTTAAAATTCTGTTCTAAAATTATTTTCGCAAAGTACTCGATCTCTTAATACAACGAATGTCAGGAGTATACCAAATGCCCTTAGAAAAGTATTAGCCGTTAAAAGCAGTTTATGTCATAGATTAAATTTTTTAACGTCACTCAAATAAACACGATAATTCGCTCTAATCATTGTGAAATAATTATCCGATAAAAAATTGTTTGCAATTAAAAATCTTCTAAAAAAGTCATAACGCGTTCGTATTGTTTGCGATATCAATCTGTAATTCTATGATAAATACATAATGTAATATGTTGTGCACAATATATCATTTATATCAACAATTATATAGCAGAATGTACATATGTGATTTATGTTTGTAGTAAAATAGATTAGTAATTAAATATTTTGTAAGCTTGGAACATTTCTAAAATGTTTATAACCTGTTGCATATTTAGACTAGTAATCATATTAATACATATAGTAACTAGTAACCAAGGACGAACTAGGACTTAAATTTTTAGCGGGAGATTACGAACATGACCCTTTATCTTTAGTTCATCTCTTAAATCTTCGATGGCCAGTTCGCCCCTGATAGTATCCATATATATACAATATCCAAAATAAAATATGGAACAAAAAGTATTGACATTTAGGTTTAATATTATTTACTTTAGCAAAATGTAATATTTTCAAGAAATATATTAATCATCATTTTTCCAAATATTACTTATCAACTATTGCAAAATAAAAAATGAAAACGGATATCTCTAACAATTTTGTTTATGATATTCTTTAATATTTTCTGTTCGCATTTGAACATATTTTGAAATTTCGCGGCTTTAAAACTGTTGATCACAGAATTCTTGTAACGCTCAAAAGGTGGCGTATATGTCCAGTCAAAAATATAGTATCGATTATTGGTAATTACAGGGCAGTGCATTTTATCAGTTAAGCTAAACTAAATTTCAGTATTATTTTAAATTAAATTTTTATTTATTTTAGTTAAATTTAATGTTATATACCAATTCCAAATCAAACCTTCTAAATACAAAAGCTTTGTTATTTAAGAAATATTATTATAATTAATTAAATTGTAATGTAAATTAATTAAATATTATTATTATTAATTTACATTACATCCAGATTATATGAAAATAATGTGATATAATAAATGATTGCGCAACTCATAATATTGATCCCAATAATTATTTTTAACCATACATTTTTAAATTTTTGAAGTCTTTAACATATTTCTGATTTCTTTCTTAAACGCAGTATATTTTATGCAATACTTTTAATATTACTGTTTTACGTACAATGTATGTTACAGCGTTAGTTCCAAGAATAAAAAAGTCATTAGTAAGCAAAAAATAATATTAAGTTAAAATGCAACCAAAATGCAAAGAAAGGATTTAAATTTTCGCGCGCAGTATCGATAAGGTAGGCCAAGTGGCGAACCTAACCTAGTCAACCCCCACTTTTTGTTACTTATATCAATCGATACTTCTTTATCGACTGTGCAGTCAGTAAGTCTCCTCAGCGGTCTCCAGCACTGCAGTTGTCGTGACACATTGTGTCGTATTGTGTCGCAATAATATCTTCAAGCTCCTCCTAAAGAAACGAGAGTGAAACAAGCGGTTCATCAGCACGAGATACGTTCGAACAGAACTAATTCGTGGACTTCTCTCGTACGTATACCATGTAAAACCATGATGAGCCGCGTGTGCTGTTAATTGGTGGATGATTTCGACCGAGAAAGTCTTACTTTCAGTAGCCTTCCGGTTTCTCTTTTCTCCGCGGTATTCTTACCTTTATTTTCCTCACAAATTCAGTGCAGATATGCGTTAAGTGTCGACACGAGTCTTCATTTTCGGAAGTACCCTGTTTCATTTCGGTGATGGATTAAGGACAACGTGGTTCAATCATAAATCTCAGGTGAGTCCACTTGTTCTGTATCGATAGAGCGTCTTTTTATAGGAACATGATATCGAGTATGGTTCATTGTATTTAATCTATCACTTAATATTTTATAATGAATTATTTATTTACTTATTAGTTGCTTTAACCCAGGTATGATTTATGTTTATATGGGAAATGCAGTATGCTTACACATAGTTTGAATAGAGCAAAATTTCGAACTTATAATTTACATATAATAGTATATTCATTTATTGACATTGTATCCCGATTACTTAGTTTATAATACATATAATTGGAAAAATAGAACCATTGGGATGGATAACTGATGTAAGGGAACTAATTATTATGAGGAAAAGAAAATAGAGCCGAAGGTTGAATGGCGAAGTACTTAATATTTTATAAATTTAAGTATACGAATTATTAAAACCTAGTTGAATATATGTTTCTTTAAAATTGCGGGGAATAAGCGCTTCTCATGGATTAAAATGGTGAATGGAAGAATACACGAAATTGGAAAGTATTAAGCACACGAATTAACAAAAAGAAGATAAATATGAATTATATAGAATTCAAATAACTAAAAGAATTAAATAATAAAAAATTAATAAACAAAAATGATAAAATTAAAAAATTTCATTCATTGAAAAATTGTGGTTAAGAATTTCTGTTCAATTTAATACTCGGTTAAATTAATGAATGAGTAAGTATGAATGAACAAGGAAATAGAAGTATTATTAAATTCTTAATAAATATTGGTACAGCGAATCCAAAGTTGATCCAGGTTAAATTTGTAAACAAAGAGTCGACTATGTAAATAAATATGTTTTCTCGTCTGAATCAATCAGGTAATATATGGATAACTAGAAAATCATTATCTCTGATTAACAAAATATTTAACATATTGTAAAATAGGTAAGAAAATTCATGTGGGTGAAAATTTTTCTGTTGATAACGTGGTTGTGAAATTTCAAGGATACCTTAGTTTCTCTTTTATTTTACGTTTAACGTTCTCTAGACAACGAATTTATCGAGCAGGATATTGTTCGCGATAGAAAGATATGTACATACGAGTATGTCCAATAACTTTTTATGGAACAAAGTTTAAACGCATATCACATATAACTTCTTAACATGAGAAGGTTTTCTGCTTATCTTATCTCGTGCAAACAATAATTAGTACATTTATGTACTTCTAGTGTATAAACAAGAAAGAAACGTATTAATGATTAATAAATATATTCAGTAAATACTTAAAGCATAATCTCTCTATTCGAAAGCAAATTTAAGTCAATATTATTTTTATTAGGAATTATATGTAACTACTTTAATAATGAAAATTTTAACATTCAACTGTAATAATTCATTAATATGAGTAAGTATATAATAACAATTTAAAAATAAATATACTATTGAACGTAAATATTAAATATACATATATAATAACGGCAAAAACATAAAACATGGCTTTACTCTTCGATTAAAAAATAATTCAAATTTTAATATAGAAGTATTTAATTCTAACGACGAACGAATCCTATAATCTATAAAATATGGAATTCAACGATAAATTGCCATATTCATGAAGCAAGAATATATTTGAAAATACAGCTTCATTACCCGATTAAAAAACATACGAAACGCCGCGCCTCACTTATTTGCTTCCCGTTAAACTTTTAATCATCGAGAGCACGATAATAGTGTCGAGAGTCATTCATTAATAAAAATATTCGTGATTTCTAACGAGAGTCTGTAAATTATCCGCGAGATGCCCCGCGGATGACCTTCCATTTATCATCATCATTAAGTTGGTACACATGCAACTTCTCAAATTTTTATGCAATCTTCTTAATGCGTATTTAAGTGCACGTGGTTTGTATTTCGGTCGATAACAAAGTATACTATATTACTGTCTCTAAATTCGGAGGTTAACCATTCGTAAAGGCGCGCTCACATTGTAATGTTCGCGCATCGCCAGTATCCATCGACCGACACGTAGCAATTTTGAACATGAAACAACACGGTAATAACAGTGAAAATACGGAGTATTATTTTCATAGAGGAAACAAAAGTAAAAATTACTGTATTACAGAGATCGCTTAACCCGTTTAAATATACATAGCTTGCACTTGTATAACAACTTTCGAAGATCATAAAGGAACGAACTGTTCCTCACTTTAAGTGAGTCATCCCTCGACTGCAACTGACGGATTATATAATGAAGAAGTGTATAGCAACATATGCGACAACCACGTAACTGTACAGAGTAGTAACTCTGACATAATCGACGATAGAATGATTCTACGTGAAAAAACAGCTGGAAAATATAGAATAAAATTTATTCATATGGCGCTTCGTTTTCGAGAAAATCGAGTTTGAAAGTTTGTAAAATATCGTTAATTTAGATATTAATATATTAAATGCTCCTTTTTTCTTATGAAAGTAGAATATGAGGTTTGTTCGGCTAAAATTAGCTCGGTTGAAACAGTGCACCGCCTCAGATTGAGAGAGCAATGATCGCTTTCGCGCTTTTTTCCTGCTACGCGTCCCGGCTAGAAAGGCACTCGCTGCCTCTTGCAGACACGTCACGTATCCTCTCGCCTGTACTTAGTGCTCGCGTATTAGATAAATTCACGTGGAAATATATTAACATCGAATAAGAAAAAATACCAACGAAACTAACATTATATTTATATTTATCATTTAAACGAACGATTTCTCTTATTTTTTACGTGACCTCGTTGAATAACATGCAACTTAGGAAAATGTCACACGTCATACAGAGACTCGAAAGAACTATATACATCCATAATCGGCACAATGAATCAGTAGAGTGAATCATCAATCGTTACTCAGAAATGAAACCAGAAAGAAGAATATGTAATTCTTCGAACTAAATAATCTCGCATCAATAGCATTCGTATTAAATTAAAGTAATCATTCGCTGCTACAATACATATAACGATTTTAACACTAACCTTACCAAACCCAGTCAAATAACCGATAATAAAATTTAATTTAAAATTACACTCGTTGTTATTTCTTTTATTCGTCTAACTTTATGTAAATTCTTATATTAACAAAAATTGAGAAATTGATTAGTCATATAATATAAGAATTTACATAAAGTTAAATGAACAAAAGAAATAACAACGAATATACAATTTTAAGCGAAATTTTGAAACCGATCGTTTGACCAGGTAAGGTTAGTATTAAAGAAAACGAGTTTTTATGTCTTTATGATTTTGCAACAGCTCCCCATTAAAATCTTAAATTGGTGTAATACACGTAATGTACATATTAATATACGGTGTCTGCAAGAGTAAATTACGAGTTGTATATATTACCATAAATTGCAGTTAACACTCTTGGATTTGATCGCTTTTTTTTTTTTTTTTTTTTTTTAATACATATATTTAACAGGATAATCATTTAACCAATTAGCTGTTGCCGACGTCTTGGAAATGGTTTTCTTTTTTTATTTAATTTATACTTTACAATTTGTCCAGCTGTACATTTGATAAATTTTTCTAACTCTTGGAAATGTGTGTACCTAAAATGTGTCGCAAAAAGTAAGCGATGGCGAGTATACTCGTAAAAAACAATTAACTAGTTAACATATTGACACCACGTTTTAATTTTATTTTAGCGTGTAATTATTTTCGATCTAGCTATTTTCCCAATTAATTCGCTGCGTGTACGAAATCTCCATTAACAATATACATATATATGATAATATTTAGTAATAACAATCTTTTTCGATATAACTTCAGATCCATTAATTATGACAAAATCAAATATATCAATATAGATCGTAAATGTGTTCGTAGGAAGCAGTAAATCGCAAGAACTGCTAAGATGCCGATAGAATTCTTGGACCGGCTTCCAATGCCAAATCTCCGGCTGTATACGGCAATAAGCTTCGGCGTGTTATCCTGTTCGATATACTATGCCGTTCAAATCATCAAAGACCCGGCATGGAAGATCACACACACTTACGTGGAGTCCGAAAATGACTCGGCCAACAACATCAACTTCGATCCAAGGGATTCCGGGATGTATTTGAAGGAGTTGCTCGAGTGCATGCTCGACGAGCCTATCTGCATCTGGGTAAGTGGTACACGACGATTCATTCGCGCGAATTTAGTTTTCGGTCTGATGTCCTCAAACACCGAGATTCCATTTACTCTTATGAAAATGTAGGATATTTCTGGCAGAAGTGGACTTCATTATTATCATTGTTTTAATATTAGAACTACCAGTCGAAATGACTGTTTGTTTTCGCAGATAGTAAAACCATGATTTTATCCTTTATCTTCACATTATCCGAATACAAATTTGCCCAACTCCGATTCGAAGTGTATTTATTGACGCACTGTGAATTTTTATGCATTTTTAAGCGTAAAATCCGATATGAACTGCCCTTTGTAGTTATTAACACACTTACCAAAATTAAGTAACAAAAGATGAAAAAAAATATGTATGTACTTGTCATATATGTATATTTCTCCTGTGATCTTAACTTATGAACTGGCGTGTATTTAGATATTTGAAAAGAAAAAACTATTTACTATAAAATAACATCCAGTCGTGTTCACCTATGTATTTATTTACCCGTATTTGGTAACACAGAACTCGCAAAGTCACGACAAGGTAAAATCATTTTATACGTTCGGACGATGTAATATTCACGTATTTACGTGCAAAACTTTCACACTATCATAATTAGAACATGAACGTGAGAAATGAAAGATAAGGCTCTTATCCGGAAGTATTATTGAGTTCAGCTACGCTTTACCAATGTTCTTATTACGAACAAGAGCTTAAATTGCGTCTTAGAAAATAATCAAGATAATGAAACAAATGATTCAAAATCATTTTTACTACATCATGAAAAGAATAATGCTACTATTAAACATGTTCTAAGAAGTTAACGACAGATTTAAGATAACATCAAATACTTCTCTATGATTTTTGCATATTGTATGAAGAATATTTAAAAAAAGGAAACAAAAAAGAATAGTTTCTTTCCTATATATTAATTGTATTCATTTAATGTACCGAATGACTCAGCCTCTTCCGGCCAAACGTCGTTGTCGGTACATTCTATAACGTACGTTCATAAGTCAAGATAAAAAGATGTTATATAAATGTATGTCATTGGAAATATTTTTAAACGCACAAATACATGTAACATACAAAAATATGTTAAATACGTAACAAAGAAAGAAAAGATACACGAACCAGTAGTATGATAAATAAATAGAATTGATAGATTAGGAATATTTATGTCTGACAATAATCAAAATATGTCGCGGTGTTTTTTCTACATTTCTAACTAGAATTCCGTTTCAAAATTCCGTTTTACCATTCCTATCGATGGAAGCTTAACAAGCGATAAAAAAAATTGATTCTACGTTCCTTTCTAGACTGTACCGATAATTACATTGCCGGAAAAATCGAGGCACCCTATATATTTCAGATTTTCTCCTTCTACAAATACTGAGAACATACCGAAATTTTTTCCAAAATTAATATTCATTTTTATTCAGACAGAGACACAATTACGTTGAATTTATCTATTTCAATTAATATCATTCGAATCACTTACTTAATATATAGAATATTAAGGTTATGTATCACGTACAAACCTGTAGTACGTTAAAAACATGGTTATCCCAAAAGTTTCTTTCGCCTTTATAAGGAAATAATAGACGCACAGCATTTTTTGTTTTATATTTTCTTCTGTTACTACAAAATGAATCATACATAATTCAGTAAAATAATATAAAAGAAAAAATGGCGTACGTCTATTATTTACTTATAAAACGAAAAAAACTTTTCGGGCGATCTAACACACTTAAAGAAGAAGAAACGAAAGAAAAATGTTTTTTTACTTTATATACCCATTTTTAATTATTTTATTTCTACGAAAGTAATCAAACAGTGCGTCCATTTTAGAAGCCAATAACATCCGGCGAATATGTATCACGCGCATTGAACGAAATGTAGCAGAACACGTGGCCAATGAGTACGTGTCCCCTCAGGGGCAATTTATATCGACTATTCCGTAACTAGCGAACTTTCTCCTTTCTCCTGGTGTTACTACCATGATAAATGCGTCGTTTCTGAGTAAGTAAACGATCTGTCTCACCACAGACATACAACTAGTCCCGTTTTCAGTTTCTCGAAACGTATCCTTTCTCACTCTCTATCACATAGAGTCAGGTTACAAAAATATTCTATCGCACGTATACGCTACTATATAAGTTTTCTAACGAGAAATAAAGTAAAACAGACGAATTGCGGGACAATAATTATCGAATCATTGTATAGATTTATAATAAATTTATAATTAACATATAGATAATAACTTGATTGGTTTATTTATTTCAGTGATAGTCTAACAAAATATATACCTCCGGAAAAATTCGCCTAACACGACATAAATTGAGTTTGTCAATCTGAAGTTGCAAGGAGAACCAATAACCCTTGAACACTCAACAAGCAATATCGACTTCTAATAATATATCTTGACACAGTTTTTTTAATGATACTTAAGGCACGAAGAAAAGTTCGGAGATGCACTTTAAATTCTAAAAAGTAACAATAAAAGAAGTTTAAAGAGTTCTAAATTCTTTATCGTAATTTGTATAACGATATTCTTTTGACAAATTTTTCATTTATTTTTTAACGAAACAGATAATTAATTTTTCCGATAAAAAGTTCGACTAAAATGTTTCCAATAATTCTGATAACCGATACTGCAATATTATTTTCTTCCAAAATTAGAAAAAAAGATTAGAAAAATAAAAATAGAAAGTGTGATCACGTCTACCACAACGTTAAAAAATTTGCTGTTTCTGATGTAAGGTTCCGACCTACAAAAGAAGGAGAAATTTTTTAGGTGTCATTAACCTTTCGAATACTTTATTAAAAACGCGTTTCTCGTTCGTCGACGTGGGTAAAAGTTACGAGCGTACGCAATTATTCTATCATCTATGACTTCATATACTCAACGTAAGATATGTAACTATGCTTACATATTTTCGCAAATGAAGTCGCAGCCATCGTCTTATGCGCGTGGTAAAACTGTGCAAAAAGTAACTCCGTGTAATTCCACCTGTTTTTATGTTACTATACTAGAAAACCTGTGCTTTAAGAAAAACACGATTTTTTTTTTTTAAATATGGCTTACATTAACTCTCAGTAAGCAAGCTGGATCGTTTGCATCTGTATATAATTTCCTTACTGTTCCAAGCTTCCAAAAACAAAATAATTCTTTTTATAATACGTATAGCTATATAATACGAATAGCTCTTCTTTTACAAATTTTTGGACGAATGTAAAATTATAATCGATGTATTTAACGATTTTAATCATTTGTCGCGTTTTAAGAGAAATAAATCGCAATTTACCACGCATTTATAAACCATCTTATGTATATTCCAATAGTTTTTTTCCCCCGGAAATATTGCAAATCAATGCAAAATGTATAGTTAACGTTATTCCCTAAAGACTTAAGGAAGCAAATAATTAGGAAAAAAGCACATCCACATAATGACTGGGCATGAATAATATCGAGATCTACAAGGATAATCAATATCAGGATTGAAAAATCGTGCTGACCCTTCTTTTCGTTCTTCTTTTATTTTTTATTTGACGTTAATATATGAGAAACGCAAAAGAAAATGCATCCGAAGATAGAAAAATGTCAGCATAAGAAATAATTGCAGTTCATGCAAAACGGACAGAAGCGGACTTTTGAATTTGCAATCAATATTACCGTACAGTACATATGACATACATGGCCTTTACATGCATAGAATAACCAATTTCGGCATATAAATTAGTAAGTAAATCTAACTCGGACGGATGCTTACCAAATATAACTGTAATAAGTTAAAAATGAATGAAAAATACGAAGCGTCGAAATTTTATAGCGAATCAGATATATTTTTATTATTAGAACGGTACATATGAAATTTTGTTTCTTTAAAGTTCGAACCTGCCAGGCCATTCATTACCAATCACTAAACTGCTAACCCTGTTACGGTCCTCGATTTTTTATATTTCAATGTTGTTTCCACTTTAGCGACCAAAAACGATTATTAATGTTTCAGAAAAATGTAATTCTAATCCTTTATTCGACAAAATAATACAACTAATTCTCGATATTAAAAATATAATAAATTTCCCTACAATGTCAAATCTATCTGAAACCATTCTGCGATCTTAATTCTCTCTAAAATAATCGTTTCAGTCCAATAAATTGTTCCACATTCTCGAATCAAATTTAAAGATTGAAATAACCGATGCTTCAGTTGAAACTAAAATTATCTGTCCTTTCAAGTCGGTTTGGCAGACAGCAACGTTGTTGGTATACGACTTGTACCAGACGTTGCTTCTTACTTCCTACTTTCTTTGCCAAAAGGAAAGAATTCTCCTGATACAATCAAGGCTACCGATAAATAAACAAAGCGAAAACAAAGAGTGTTTAAATTTACGAGTGTAAAAAATTCCAGTAAATATTTACGGTAGAGTCGACATCATTGATTGGTAGGATCTGAAAAGATGTCAAGGTCAATGTCCCGCACGATTTCATGTACATATGTATACAAGTGACGTTCAGCTTTGGTTTCAAAGATCTACGTGAAAGTATTTTTAATGCTACCTTTATTGTATATTTTTAAGATCTAGGTTAGATTAAGACATTAGATTTTTTTTTTAAGGTACTTCTTGGAACGAGAAAAAGAGATTGTTTAACCAATAGAAAAGCCAAAGAACGCAGTAGGTTTTCCAAAGATATTTATTCCGTATTTGCTTCATTCAAGTTTCATTATACGGCTTTCTCTAACGTCCCCAATTTTTGTAATTTTTTCTTCAGTTCTTCAGTTTTAAGAATCTTTCCCTGTGCTTTTTTGTAACCTTGAAAGTTACACATGTGACAGTCACATGTGACCCAACTGCAAATGTATTTCTTTCTAATTTGCCTTCCCTGGTAAAGACAACAGAAATGTTTCATATCGTTTTAGAAATTATTCACTCTTCTTGGTTATTTTCCTGTCATATACACAGTTTTTTTTAATTTATTTATTTAATTTGCACTTTACAGTTTGTCCAG
Organism: Bombus difficillimus; assembly: GCA_014737525.1. Classification (NCBI taxonomy): domain Eukaryota; kingdom Metazoa; phylum Arthropoda; class Insecta; order Hymenoptera; family Apidae; genus Bombus; species Bombus difficillimus. The sequence goes on from JACXIT010000129.1 coordinate 628,089, forward strand.
CTGGACATTCGGTAAATTTTGTTTAACTTTATTGTTAAATAACATGTAGCTACCCTCACCGGAATACCATTTTCGAGTTTGTCTATTTTATTTCTTTAGCGAAGTCGAAGGGGCGTTTTCTTTTTAGTCTTTTGTATATACAGTGACTATAAAAAGTATTTGCACGATTCCAGTCAAATTTGTAAGTACTTACACGTTGAACTTAGTCCCATTACTAATTATTAGACCGCGGATCTTTATGCAGATTCCTATTTTTGAAACTATAATTGAGAAACTGGTTCCTCCAAGATTTCACAGAAAGTACTATAATTTGGATATTTCATATATATTTTTGTATATTATGCGTGTTGCAGCGCAACAATACTATTCTAAAGTCATCAAATCTTTGGAAATAGATTAAAGAAACGACAAGTGCTTATAACGAACGATATTTTTTTAAATTAGCGTATCTTTCCTTTTCTTAAAGTTAACGCGATTTATCATTAATCACTTTCGTCACACGTTTATCATTATATTCACAAACTGTTAATCGGACACTCGAGCGTCTCACATGGTCACCTCAAGGACTGTCGCTACCCTGATGCGACCGATACGTAAAAGTTGGAGTTTCTCCTTCTTTGTAACGTGCACTCGCCAATTACTTCCTCCATCTCGAGAAAATACCAAATCAGGAAATTCCAGTGTCCACACCTAGTGACTTTCCTAACTCAAAACATCGTTTCTAATATCGTCAATCCGCAGCAGAGGACTTCCTCAAGTAAACACGCATCTTTCCTACAAATCTACGGCCTTATCCTGTTTCTCTTTCCGAACTGTCTATCGCATTATATTACACTTTGAGGCAGTCGAGTAGAAGCGTTGAAGTAATTCTCACTTCTAGGAAAACTCTACATCTACTTTATTGTTTAGTTTTCCTACTCCTCGAAGCAATTAAGTATTGCCTAATAGTAAATCAATTTGAAGGGTTTCTCAGCCTTATAGCCTTTTTAGCAACAAGCCTTGCACAAATGATGCAACGGGATATAGACAGATCAATTTTCGTAATTATAGAAATATCCATATTCCGATGGCTTCGAAGCTCTGTTCTAATGTAACGCTACCAGCGTGCCAATCTGGATTTAATTTACATTGTACTTATATTTGTATCTATTCTTATATTTATACCGATTTAAATATATTTTTATTACACGTTCATCCACGCGTTTCTCTATCAGATAATTTTGACAAAAGGTTCGCGTGAACTTTTTGTTTTGTATAATTTTTTAATCTTCCATAAATGCATAACAATCCGCAGTTTGCTAATTAGGATATTCTAATATTTTAATTATAATTTTAATATCGATGATATACCTATTTCTATTTTGGTAATCTTTACGTTTAAAATATTCTTTGTTCTTATTTTCGATAGACTTTAATCAACATGGCGTACTGTGTGCTAATTCTGCTGGGTAAAACAATTCAGAAGCTCGTATTCGCCGAGCTCCGAGTCTCCGAAAGGCAACACCTAAAGGACAAGTTTTGGAACTTCGTGTTCTACAAATTTATCTTCGTATTCGGCGTGCTGAATGTGCAGTACATGGACGAGGTGCTACTGTGGTGGGCTTGGTTCACCGCGCTTGGCTTCCTAAGTCTCCTCAGTCAACTATGCAAGGATCGATTCGAATACGTAAGTGACATACTGTCTGCTGACAACTGCTGAGCTGACCCTGTCCGTGATCCAAATTTCATTAAACACTTCCCAGGATGCTCTAAATTTTTCTAGAAGCAGCAAGTATTTTGAATTCCTCTAAATGAATCCTTAGATATATTGTTATTAGGAAAAAGTATTGGTAAAATATTTGTTTTTAGTATATCTCTATTTAAAGTTCAAAGCTAAAGCTTAGAGCATATTAGAATTTTAAAAGAAATTAATGTATATAAATATTCCATTTATGATATTACTATTACTTATATTACTTATAGCATTGAAACTGTAATCAATTATATTGAGAGATGACGCTTATGATATTCTTATTTCGCAGGAAAATGTACAACAAAATTTGCTTCGTCTAAAAAGTATTCCAAACTTTTAAACAAAAACTTACAACGTAGATTAAATAGGAAAAAATATAATGTCATCAAACAGATAATTCTGAGACTTGGCATTACCATCGAATTCCAACTTCTTAAGTTTTTTTCATTCGGAAGACCTTGATAAAACCATATCGTACAGTAAATATCGTAGTAAACTCAGTGAGATTGCTGAATATCTTAGCGTATTTTAAACAGGAACGTGAATTCGGAACGCACGCGTTGTTAAAGTTGGCACGTGCCCTAAAACGACATCTTGCGAAATTTCTCAACAAATCTGTATTGTATCGTCTCTCTGGTAGGCGCATATGCTACGTAGTATCTTTCTGTCTATACCTTTCGCCTGTATTTTCGCGATGTATCAATCTCGCTTGTTTATTTGGTTTAACTAGCGACGTGAGAAGTTACACGTTCGACGGGTCAAATAAATGGCCAGCAATGATCTTGAAATTACAGTAGCGCTTATCTGGCCAGTTATCGAAAGGAATATAAAGGAATAGGTGTATATATATATGTGTGTGTGTGTGTGTGTGTACTTCTAGAAAATCCTCAGTATCTTTCTACCACGTTGAACGCACATGTAATAAAGATACTTTATACGTTTATATACGTACGTACGTATGTATGTATGTATGTATTCTATTTTCTGCTGAGGATGGGTTGCTATGTGCCCTTGGCATCACAGGCAGTATCCCTTGAAGAAGTCGCTTCAGAGGTCATTGGCCCTTATATTACCCAACGAACTTTCCAGTCTTTTATTTCGTTTCATTTCCTGGGTACCCTGAGGCGTCCTTTTATACAGGGTATATATTAGTACAACCGGCCAGGGAATGATTCTACATTAAAAAGTAAGTTGAAAAGAAAGGATAAGATTTTTTCATTTAAGGCTCAGTTTTTGAGCACATCAAGTACAAAAATCTTTTCGGTACACATATACTCGATCAAGTGTCAATTCATAGTGAATTTCAATGACCGATTGTACTGCCATTTACTAGACACCCTATATACGCATATATGTGTATAAATATATATATTCTGTTTATTTTTCGACTTTACAGTCTGGAAGAAGGACTTGGCTTACGTATTTCCAACTCTCACCAACTCCCATAGTTTTTTTTGGAGGACAGATCACATTATGCATGAATACTGTATTATTTATTGTCGTATAAAAAATCTAACCAGGAGAAAGTTGCACTGTTCGAATGAGCACATGGAATATTGGAAATAATTTTGTTTTAGTGATCTTCTCCTTTTTTTTTGGCGAGATCTCAAGGTCATTAGTATTTTTTTTTTTTTTTTTTATTTTGTTAAAAATCTTTTATTTATTTTTGGATATTTTCGTAGAGCGTAAAAAATCAAATTCACTGATCTACAGAACTATACCATTTCGATCGTTTAGTTTTGAGATATTAACGTCTGTATGTATTAAAATCTTGCGTTATATCTCGATGCACACGGTATCTCAAATTACGCAGTATACCGATTCTTCACGTTCGTATGTAAACAGAAATATCATCTCCAATGACGAGCGATAAGGCAGTAGATGATCGCTTAGTATCTCTTTAGTTCTATTGGGACTGTTGAATTTAACAGAGTGCGTTGCATACTATAGGAAGAAGTAGATATTGTACTGATGTATGGTGAAAGGCATCAATCTTTACAAGAAAAGGCTTTACCAAAGAAACGTCAAGCTAAGCGATTATACACTGCCCTAGCGCTTGCGATTGAAACTAATATTTATGCCTACGTATGAATGTGAAAAATCAGGGTATCGCGTAACCCGAGATACCACATAAAATTTGTATACATTTAGACGGAAATATTTGAAAACTAAAATTACTAGAAATGGTATTATGGTTCTATTGGTAGTGATCTACTAGTGATCTCGAGATCTCGTAAAAAAAGAGGATCATTAGGAAAAGCTATTTTCAATATTATACGTGCTCCTTGAAACAGTGCAACTTTTTCCTGAAAAGTTTTTCATGCAACAACAAATAACGCGGATATTTAAGTGACCCCATTTAGCTGGTACACACTGTGTATATGGTCGCCCATTTATATTTTACATATTTTTTACTTCAGGAAAATGTTCAATAAAACAATGACAAGGTTGTAAATGTTACAAAGCTATAGTAAATGCATATAATGTATGTTGTCTGTATTTAAAAATCATTCTTCGTATTTTTGCCAGAATTCTGAAAATTTGTTCAGCAATAGAACTGAAAGATTTAAAAAAAGAGATATCTTGGCGCGCAGAGTGGTCGGAATCTTTAGTATAAAAACAAAGAATCTCGGCTCCGTTATGCAATGAATTCGCGTGAATCCCGTTAGTATAATCGAATAGAGGTAACCAGGTTATACCTCTCCACAGCTAGACGACATTCAATTTTCCTTGATCTGTCCCGTGCGCGCCATTTTTTAATTCTTTAAAGCATGTTACTCGAATATTTACTTAGTTAAACTTTGATACGTAAATAAAGCTATTTCTCAGATTTATTAATGATATATTTTACTAATTAATAACTATAGTTAATAATAAGTACAATTCAGTAAGTTAAATTTAAGTCAATAAATTAGTATTCGACTGAAGATATTAGATATTTTTTATAATAATTTTGTTATAATTATCATTAGATTGTAATGTATAATTTTTCTATTTGCATTTAATCATATAATTGAACAAAAAGTACATGTTTCATAACATTTTTTCAATGTACACGTTAATTCCCGCAAATCTCTTTATTTAAATAATATACGTCTGAAGTTAAATACAGTAGAGTTAGACGTATTCCAATATATGGATTACATGGATTGTTCTATTTGAATCTATATAATCTTTAACTATAGCATAGTAATGCTTTAATAAAATTGTCTAGTTAAGTTACATAATATTCTGCATAAATATTGTCATTATATAAACAGTAAAATTTCATATTAGTCAAATATTTACATAAAAATAAGTTAATCGTTCTAATGAATAATAACAAAATATTTGTTTTTTTTAAACAAATCATTTTTACAAATTACTATCCATGACCTAATTTAATTGATAAGCATTATAAAAATAAGAATTAATATTAATAATAATCTATTTTAATATAAGTTATAAATTTAATATTAATTATTATTAAAAAATTTATTATTTTACATACATAGATAACGAAAAACATTACAGAACTTTTAATTATTATTTTCTAGTTATCGTTTTCGCCTACAACACCAGGTTGGAGTCATGCGAAACTTCTTGGACTTCTCGCGACTATTCTTGCATTATCCTCCTTCATGTTACTCCTATGCACAGCTGCAGCGTTCTTCTTCGTTTCATTTAATACCTTTGTCTTCACTGCAGCTGAGGTAATGTAAACCCTCGTGCGAAAGTGAACAATTCTTCATTTATCACAGTACTCGTGACAACTTCCAATACTTCAATTTTTTTAGCAACTTTCATTCTTTTCCACTAACAGAATAGATGTTATTATAACCATGTAATTCTAATAATATATTTGCTTGTTAACAGTGCATTTTACTAGGTGTCAGAACAATTCATGTAATGGTGCGATACATAATTCATCTGTATGATACTCGAGGGGCTGGAACCTCTTCGCAACGTTCTTGGGACAAAAGGGGTCCTCTAACTTACTACACAGATCTAACAGCAGAATTAATAGTGCTAGCTGTAGATTTTCTTCACCATGTCCACATGCTACTTTGGAGTAACATATTCCTAAGCATGGCATCCCTTGTAATCTGTATGCAACTTAGGTATCTTTTCTATGAGATACAACGCAAGATCACAAAGCACAGGAACTATCTTGCTGTATTAAATCATATGGAACAAAAGTAAGTACACACTTTTTATAATTGTAATTAGTAGACTATGGATTTTTATACAAACTTTTATACAAATTTATATATTTTTATTTCTAGCTATCCAATGGCAAGTCAAGAAGAGTTAGCAGAGAACTCGGACAACTGCGCCATTTGCTGGGAGAAAATGGAAACAGCTAGAAAACTACCTTGTGCTCATCTTTTCCACAATTCCTGTTTACAGTCTTGGTTAGAACAGGATACTTCCTGCCCAACTTGTAGGCTTGCCTTAAACATGCAACCTAGCCACCTTGTAAACACACAAGAATTATCAACTGAACTACAAACGCCAGCTAGGCGGAATGAGAACCATTTCTTTCATTTCGATGGCTCAAGATATGTGTCCTGGTTACCAAGCTTCTCCGTTGAAGTTTCCCACAATAGACTACGTGGGAATATTTCTACTATTACACATAATAACTCGCAAATGGATACTATGATTAGACAGGTGCGTTAATCGTACATTTTTAATTATTGAAAAATAATACATTATAATTTTGGGAGAACCTCAATGGTTCAGTAGTAATTATTTTATTAGAATCTAATGACAAATACATACTAGAAAAAATACTGAAATTTCACTCACTGAACTCTGAATGGTACTCTATTACTGTTAAATTGGTTCAAACTGAGTTCATTCTGTGTTCATTTATTCAAGGACTGCTACATATTGAACTTACTTAACATCAAATTATAATTTTAAATATAGTTTACTTTCATTTTATTCATACATTTTTATTAATCAAATGAAAAAAGAGATGTTTATTTGATTTCTGTGTCATTCATTATAATATTAATTTTGTATTATTTATTAAAACAGGTACAGCAACTGTTTCCACAATTCCCCCGCAATCTAATCGTAGAAGACCTCAGAGGGACGAGATCAATCGAATGGACCGTTGCAAATATTCTGGATGGGGTCCTGATGTCTCCTCATCATATAATCGAAGAACCGCAATTGGAATCCGTCCTTCAAATCCATACCAGTACCACAGAAACTAGTGTTTCTTTGAATACCCCTTCGATGCCGCTACCTTCAGATCCAAGATTTGATATTCCTCTTGCTGATAGGTACTTCCTTCATTTTCATCATTTATTTCAGACATATATTTTAACTTTTTGCGTTCGAGGATTCTTTTCTGTCAGGCGTAGCAGTAACTCCAGATGATTTAGCGTATATATGACGCATGTCTTACAGGTAGCGTAAAATGATTTTATATACAAATTAACTCACAAAAACATTATATTCTAATAATTTATCTATATTTACATCTTTGAAAATATGATTTTATAATATTAATTTCTCTATTTTTTTGTGTGATAATTCATAAAGCATTCACTAAGATGCATCCTTGAATATAACTGGTCTCATTTCTCAACAGTTCAAAATCAAGTTCATCTTCATTTGAGCTAATTTCACTTCCGAAAACCATTTTTTATGGTTTCTAAGCTATCCGTGATCGTCGAATTCGAACTAACATCGGAGACATTGTCAGAATCATAGTTTCGGAAGGATTTGAAATTAAATATTTTATCTCCCTTTTAAAGTCTAACACTTTACGCTTCCTAACAAAGAACATAAAGACCTAAGGAACCTATGTACGAACCAATATTGAATTCTCATTAACTGAAGATGTCGAAATGTAGCATAAACAGGGATTGTTGCTTCTCACTCGCCACTGGAGTTGCACCATAGAACGCCGTGGCGACTGAGAGTCGCGTCTCGAGCGCAAAGGGTTAAAACAAAATCCATAAAGAAAATGTAAGATATATATTCAAGACAGATAATTTTATGTTCCAAATAATATTTTTAAATTTGTTAAATGTGTTTTATTTTCAAGTTATCCATTGTAATATAATTTGATTAATCTAAAAATATTCCTAATGAATAATTACAGCGGTGAAGAACCTTCCAGCCTAGGAGGACGGTTTTCCAAATCATCGTCCGAACGAGAACAAATCCTGCAGCGTCGCAAAGAATTGCTGAGACTCACTGCTAAGGAGAAATATCTCGAGAAGTGTCGAGAAAAGCATGAAGCTGACGAAAGTGTTTCTAATGCCACCTCTTAAAACAGGGAAAACAGAGAGATATATGCTGATAAAAAGTTCTTGATTTTTCGTGCTTCGTAGCGATTATCTTCTTCGAAGAAGAGTATAACGACTGATTTCCTTGAGTACACGTCCACCGACGTCCACTTACTTTCTCCTCGCCTCCTTTTTGTGTTTGCTTACATGCAGTTCTTATATTTTTTTTTCTTTCTTTTTTTCTTTTTTTTTTTGAGTAGACTATATTCTTTACTCTTTGGTTTGTTCCTAAGCATTTTTGAATGATCTTAATTATTATTGCTCCTACAATGAGAACAATTTTTTATGCACCAGTTCTCTTTTTTTTATTCACATTTCTTTTCTTTTTTCTATAGTTTTTGCACTCATAAATATTGTATTTGCTTTCTTTGATTTTTGTCATATTAAAATCCCGATCTTTAGGAATAGTTTCCTTGAAAATTCTAGACTCCTTACTTGAGAAGGACAGTTTCCTTAAGAATACGTTTTTTATTCTTAAGAAGAGGTAAGGACAATTAACTTAAAGTATTAACCATTTAATTCTTTAGCAATAATAAGAATTAACTTAAAAGTATTACTCGCTTAATTATTTTTAATTCTTTATTTATTAAAGTAATAATTAAGAAATGAAATTTTCCTGAGATCTTAATCTTTCATTTCGTATTTCTTCTTTTTTGTTAACCCATCAAAAATTTTTTCAAGAGTTTCTATATTATACAGAAAAAAGAAAGTCCTTATACATATATAGGAAATTTAATATCTTATAAACAAGTAATTTTTTCATTGAATTTAATATTTTTTATCTTAAAAGAAAGTGTTGCTTATATTTTTTCATTTTTCTTAACCGTTTTAGCGCCACGCAACGCGATCGCACTGTTCGCGTACTGTGGTGAACTGTGTTGCGATGTTTGGTCACGATCGTCAATTCGCAACGCGCTCGGTTCCGAATGTAGCTCGTCGCGAGTCATATCAGAGTTTCCTCTCGTAATTACTTTTTTCTTTCAAATAATCGTAAACCACCTGCATAAATAAGCTGTTTTTACTGAATTTACTTTTATTTACATATACTTCTGCATAGTATAAATATGTTGCCAACATTTTTGAAAATATAAAAAAACATAATATAATATTTTATTTATAATAGATATAAAACTAGATTACTAATGTTTATTGTCATGTTTAAAAGTAAGTCTTTTATTTAGTTTACCCATTGCCCTTGTTTCTTTTTATCTTTTTATGCTTTTACGATGATAAATGATATTTAATGATCTTTTTATACAAACAGTATATACATCAAAACACAAAAGTATAAACACACAGACATTAAAATTATATTCGTAGTTTTACAGAATCATGACATTCATTATTTTTAAAACAGACATGTTTATGAAGACATAATGGATGAAGTCCTTTTTTGCAGTGCACACAAATTAAATTTGATCGTTTTATACCGGTAATGGAAGTATACCCGTCACCCTGATATGGATGACGCGGCGGCGAACGTGTTAATTAAAAAAAACTAATGTATAAATTACCGCTTGAATTGGAAAACCAAATCCTATATTATACAATGTTATCATGCAAACAAAACGTAAAGCACGAATATTTCGCAAACTTTTGAGTGTTTAGTATAACGTTTCTGATATATCTGATGAGAAATGAAGTGCGTGCTCGCCGAGCAGCATATTTCGACGAAAAATAAGAGCAGCGCGATCGCGTCAATCGGTATTTCTCACAAATAAATGAACGAAGCGCTATCGCGCTGCATGGCACAATATCCGACACGGATTCTTAGAAACCCCTGGCACTAACACGGTTAAAAGAAGATATTTTTTAACAATTTAATAATTTCTGCTTTTTAAGATTTTCTTTGAAATCCTATTTTTCTATTCGTAAGAAAGTCGTTATTAAGAGTAGAAGAAAAGATTTTGATCTAATCGACATCGACTGGTTGTGAATTATATACTCATCGGTGGATTAGAGGACTGATAATAATTAGAATGTATTGTCGAAGGTAATATCTTTCTTTTTTCCATATATTTCTTTTTTATTCGAATACAGGATAAAATCACCTAATATTTTTAATAGCAAATGGTTCTTGTTATTTCTATTATTAATTTTTGTTTTATTAAGTACAAAAAAATATATTGAGAATATGTTTTTTTAATATGAAACACTATTATTTTATTTAAAAATGAATATTCTGTATTTGATTAATTTTATCAGTTGTAAACATCTTTTATTTATGTACACCAGTAAAAAAAGGTTATATTTGAAGCAAAGAAAAAAATTTTATTATTTATTGCAAAAATCTACAATTTATGAATTGTATGAATAAATGAATTTTAATTTCGTTACTCTATCATTTTTGAGATAAGGTATTTTTAATAATAGATTCGAATATAATAATGCTTTTAGTAGTTTATTACAAAATTTTACAAGTAAAATCTCATTTTTCATTTTCAACCAATGAAATTCATAACAACAATATGTAGAATTACATGTGCAAAAATAAAATCTGCAAATCCTCTCTCTGGACTTATTCCATGAAATTGACTTTTATTCTGGGGATTCACTTGTAACCGTAAGCAAACTGAAATACATGGAAGAAGAAATAATTAAAACATATCCATTAACGATTGTTAACATAATTACTTGTATGATTTAATAGATTAAACTTAATACATTTACTACACTTTATTGAAAAAAAATATCTATATACTAACTTCATATTTATTTTATTAATAATTTATATTGCGTATCTTTCTAATATAAGAATTTATAAAACTTATAAAGAAGAATGTAATAAATAAAACAAAAAAAATTACATAGTAAATCATGATTTTTTAAATATCGTATTAAAAACTTCATTAATATACAAAATAACTTCTATTACTCACTGAGTCCTATGGGACAAGATACTAATAAAATATAACAAATATTTACGTGTTACGCGCTGTACTTCCCATTAAACAAAAGATAAAATATACAGTTATGCAGTAAAAATGATTCATCATATGCAGAATATAATCAAAGAAAGAAATGATAAATTAATCTATAATATTTTTTAAATAAAATTGCAATTCTTACCTGCTTAGCTAACTACTAATATTAAGGTAATTGAAAAAGTAATTTAACAATATGTTTTATATAATAACAACTTAAAATTTAACAAATGATATAATAAATGGATTATGATATCGAAACTATAAAATTGTTTCTACAATATTTAATAACTTATAATATTTATGGCTATAGAAAGAGATTTATAAAATTAAAAGAATTAATATTACTGTTATTAAAGGTCCATCAAATTAAAAAAGAAAGAAATAATCATCATAATATGACAACAACTATTGATAACATGGCAACAACTACATAAACTTATCCTGCATTAAAATTTTAATAAACATAAGTTAAAAATTCGAACATATATAAATATGATTAGTGATAATACCTCCAAGAACGAAGCAGGAAACGCAGGAAATAAATCCACTGAGAAAACTATTAAAAGGGAACGTGCCGACCAGACAACAATATACGAATTGTATGACACCCGTTAAAAACACATAAAGTAGATAAGCATCTATTATTTTAAGTTTTTTTGGCGTACTTTTCGCGTACTCCTGCCAAAATTTCGCTATAACTGTTAACGCAGTCATGTCGTTCAAAAATCTTTTGACGTTCGGTTTTAGGTTAGATCGTATTTCCACTTCAGTATACGCACATCATATAGCGTGCATGCGTGGCACGTTCTGAAGTTGCGCGCAATATAACTGATAAATGTATACGCATGGCCGATTCGATAAACAGACCTATCGATTCAAGTAATATTGCGTGCAAAAGAATCAATGATTTAAATTCGAAACATCTAATTATGCTATTCTTAAAAAGATAAATTTCCAAACTTTTTGAAATAAATAATATTTATTAGTAAGGGTTTTTAATTTATTAACTTAATATTTTTACAGATATTTGCAGTGAGCTTGTATAATTCAGTGATTGAATATTCCCGCAAATTTTTGGTCTCGAGTTTCTAAGGATTTTTTTATTTATATTAATTTGCAGTCTAAACTGTTTCCTTTTTGTCTAAAACCGTTCATAAGGTCTATCTTCGTCGTCTAAAAGAAAACATACATTTGTCCTTGTCACACACTATCGTTTTCTCAGTCTAGTACCGTTCGTATCGTCTGTTCTTATCGCTCAATATTGCATCCCTTGCCTACAAACCATGTGCTGCCGTCTATTCTCGCATACTCCAAGTTGCAGTTCCTTCCGTTTTCTATAGATAGCTACACATGGCTTGTCGTACAGTATTGCATTTCTGGTCCGTGGACAAACCATGTTCTGCCATCTATCCTCGCATGCTCCAAGTTGCAGTTCCTTCCATATTTAGTAGATCACAGCACATGGCTTGTCCGTAGCCAAGAAACGCATTAGTTACGAGAAAGACTGATGTATGTACTATATTAGACGAAGAGAGCGGTAATGTGCGACAAGGACGAGTTATACGGGCAGTAATGGTGAGAAAGTGCGGCGATAGTGTGCGGTAAGGATAGACTGTACAAACAGCATTAGAAAGAGAGGGGGTTTGTGTGCAACAGGGATGAACTGTATGAATGGCATTAGAACAGAGGACCTGCCTGTACCAGTATGTATATAGCGGGTTCGTACAGAGGTACAATTATCTCGCGGAGATTTCCTCACAGAGGAAAATATCAAGGTTGTAGCAACAGTTGAGATGAGTGCACTATCGAGAGAACTGCTTTAGGGATGTAGGAACAGTTGAGATGACTGCACTCTGAAGGAACAATAGGTGACTGCACCGATGAGAGGACATGGCAACAGTGAAGACCCGTCTCGTGTTATTACGGAGGAGAGCTCGGTGTGGGTATGCCCTTTGAACGAAGGGCACTGTTCTCTGTGTCTTAACTTGCAAATATATAACCTAATGACATACTACAACTCGGCAGCTTTCATTTACCTCCATCTTGAGCGTTAATCTCGTGCAAGGTTCGCGATATCAACCGATCAGTTGCAACCTGATTGATCGTTACATAGTTGAGAATTCGCAACAATTATATTTTTAATTTTATTTATTTATTTATATTATCGGCAGAATTATGAGTTATTATAATTTTATTGATTTCTTATTTAATAATACTACTTTCGTATCTACTTTATTAATGAATGTATTTAGAAAAATATATTAAATGTATTTTTTCTTATGTTCGCAACAGAAATATGTACAAAATTAATTGTATAATTACAAAGAAAATATATTTCGGAAATATGCAAGTTTAATAAAGAAATATTACAATTGTATAAATAAAGGTTCTACCGATAAATTATAAATATTTTATTTATGTACGTACAATATGCATATTTATATGCATATAAAATTTTTCGATACCGACTGCAGTTGACGTTAGTGTTGACGGCTTCTCTTACAGATGTCGACTGTAACCAAGAAGTGAAAGGATTAACAAATGAAACGTCGGTACTATCCTACAGTATTATCACTGATGTGTAGGACGTTTGGAAATTTTCAATTTATCTTTATGATTAATTGCGAAACAGGAAGAATAAAGTAAATTGAAGTACAATATACAAAGACTAATTCTATCTCGAGTTTAAATACAGATCTGTTAAGTAGTAGAGGGGGGGGGGGGGAGCTTCTTTAAATAGAACGCACTGTAAAGTTTAGCAATTTTTGCCCGAGTTTACTGCAAGCGGTTGAGTCAACCCCGTGTCGAGTTTCGTTATTGTTCGTCAAATTCGGTGTCGATAAATCGTCATCTGGACTGGACTCGGTAAGCAGCATCGGTGCGATGGCAAATGCCGCGACTCGATGCAAACGACGGCCAGTCCTCGAGAGATCGCGAACACCACAGGTGTCCTTGGAGCGACGAATACAAAGAAATCGTCCGCGCCTCAGCTCAACGCTCAAAGTCACATAAGTGCATGTACGTGCTATCATCATACCCTGCGCTCGCAAACGGACTTAACTTAGGCTCTGTCTTGACATGGCCAAGATAATGGAGGCCCTGCGATACTTTGAGGTACCGGCGTACCTCGTTGGGGTCATCCGAGCGTACCTCAGCGACAGGTGGATCACCTACACCGGGAGGAACAGGGAAGAGAGGAGATCGGTCGAGCGCGGCGTTCCGCAGGGTTCGGTGCTAGGATCCATCCTGTGGATCACGGCCTACGACTCCGTCCTCCGATGTCCGATGCCCCCGGGCACGGGCATGGTATGCTACGCCGACGACACCTTGGTGCTGGCCGGGGGACGTTGGTGGAACGAGACCGCCGTGGCATGCGCGGTGCACGCCATCCAGCGACTCGGCTTGGGCGTGTCGCCGGCCAAATCTGAGGCCCTGTGGTTCTTCGACCACCGCCGCAGAGGATTCCCTCCTGCCGGACTGTCCGTGATCATCAACGGAGAAGCGGTGCTGGTGAGATGCCGAATGAAGTACCTGGGTCTCACCATCACGCCAATGGACGTTCGGACCGCACTTTGAGCTTCTGGTCCCGAAGGTGACAGCCGCAGCCAACGCTTTATGCGGCCTACTACCAAACATCGGCGGAGCAGGATTGAGAGTTCGCCGCCTCTACGAGGGAGTGGTCCGGTCCCGAGTCCTCTACGGGGCTCCCGTATGGGCCGAGGATCTGATAGCGAATCGTCGCAGCCGAATCTTGCTGAGGAGGTTGCAGAGGATGACCGCCATCCGCATAGCGAGGGGATATAGAACGATATCCTACGCGTCGGCGACAGTGCTGGCGGCGTTTCCCCCGTTCGAGCTGCGGCCCTCGAACTCCGACGGGTGTACGAACACCTGAGGACACCGCGCTCGACGACGACGCCACTGCCCGACAGCCAGTCAGCCCCGAGCGTCCGGGAAGAGGCTAAGCTGGAGATCTGGGAGCGATGGCGCTCTCAGCTGACCGAAGAGGACGCCGTACGGTCACACCGAGCCGTTCGCGCCGTGCTTCCCAACTGGGAAGCCTGGAGAGACCGAGGCCGGGTCCCGCTGACCTTTAGAACGACGCAGATACTTTCCGGTCACAGAGTTTTCGGCGAGTATCTGCTGAGGATCAGGCGGGAGGTGACTTCCATCTGTCACCATTGCGGGGAAGAGGAGGACACGGCGCAACACACGCTGGAGTTTTGTCCAGCGTCCTACGACTCGACATCGGTGAGAGATCAGCCCCAGAAGCGGTCGTCCAGGCCATGCTCGGAGGGCGTCGGGAGTTCAACGCCGTTCGCACCTACTGCGAAGAAGTGATGCAGGCGAAGGAGCGGGCGGAAAGAGATGGGAGAGAACGGGCGATCCGAGCAGATCGTCGCACCAGCAGAGAGACTCCGTACGACGCAGGGGAGCGTCAAACCAGGGGACGTGGTGTTAGGGGGCGTGGTCCCCCCTAGCGGCCCAACTCAGACAGGGACGCCTCAACAACAGCAGCAGGGAGATAGACGACGAGGATGCACCCAGGTAGTAATTCGAAAGAGAGCCCGGGGCACCTCTTAACGTCAGGACGACCACCGTAGGGTTTTAGTCGGTAAGAGTCCGACACTACTCGGCCGTTGCGACGCAACGCCGAGTGTCCATGAGGATTTCCCCACATAAAAAAAAAAGGCTCTGTCTTGACATAATTTTTCAATTAGTCCAAATTAAGACGCATCTGACCATGACGCAAGATCCAGTGGTATTCCATGGCGTTCAACGATTGACGCTAGTTATTGCAATTAGTAACAGCGAACTAATTTAATTATCGTTAATAGATAGAATTCAGTGGTACTAGTTTTTAGCTTAGAACCGTGTTGATCTACCTATATTAACACTAGGTTTACGGGACCTGTCAATTTGACGGATTTCGAAATGAAATATCTCAAAAACCATAACATTGTATTTCCGTGATAATTTAAAAAAAAAAAAGACTCTTTACATATTAATAATATATTTAAACGCGAAGCCCAATATTGTTCAATTCAGACTTAATTTGAATAAATCGATGTTTTAAAGAAAATGCGTATTTTCGTTTACCCGAAACGTTTATAAGAAACACCCGTAAACCTAGCGTTAAACTGTGTTTTGAATTTCTAAAGAGTGTTAGAATAAAATTAATTAATTTTCTGATTAATATTTACTTTGAGCCTGCAAGAGATTATTCTGACGTATCAAGTCAGCAATATCCTGTTTATGGGAAGATTTCCTGCGTTGCATAAGCTCTATATACTCAACGGCTTTCTTGAGTACTTGTGTTCTACTTGTAACCTTTCTTCCTTGCAACGTAGGTATAGAGTTTTTAAGGACAAAGAAATTATCTTTGATGTGATCCCGACGTTTCCGTTCCAGCGCATTATGGTGTGCCCGTTTTTCTGCCTATCAATATATACAATGTTTTTTCATATCAAATCAAACTACATTATGTATAAGTTGTATAAAAATCTTACATCTAAATTCTTGCCTTATAATCAATATCAATCTTAACTTTATTATTACAAATAAACATGTGTGTGTATATCTTAATCTTAATTATACAATCAAATCTATAGATCAATATACATATTAGTCGAGTATCTTCGTGTTCATTTAACCTCAACAATATTTACATTTTATATTTTGAAAATAAAATTTGTTTATGTCGTTAATTAAATAAAAGACGTTGAATAAATGAATAGTATTAGAAAAAAAAGAAGGAAAATAAGAGTGGATAATGAACTTACTTCAGAATAGTATTGGATATTGTTTGAATGCTTCTGCTTAGAATCGGAATCGTCATCTTCCTAAAGAACGATCTCTTTAATAAAAGTCCATTGAAAGAACAGTTTTAAGGACTTACATAACCCTCAATGTCGATTTCCTGATCATCGTCACTCATTGTAAATTTCTTGGTATGTTTAAGAAACAGGTAGACAGAAGATACTTTATCAAGTTTGTAACAGATGACTGCTCTAAGGTTGTAGCAGCACTGAAGACCCGTGTCGTGTTATTACGGAGGAAAGCTTAGTGTAGGTGTGCAGTTTTGAACTAAGAATGCGGATTGGTTGTTCACACTTTTCGTTGGTTATAGCCAACGTTAAGAAATGAAAATATGAGGAGGAAGTCTCCTGACAACGTGACTCATGGATGTCTTTGTTTATGAGGAAAATCTGCTTTTCCGTTATACAAACATCCGCTTTCTCCGTAATTTGTAAGAGCATGCAATAAATCTAAGAACGGGTTTAAATACCATCCATAAACCGAAAATAGTTGTATGAATAGAAATTAAGTTAAAAAGGTTCGGTTTATGTGTTCGGTTCCTTAGGTTTATCGCGGGTCGGTATAACGTTGTGTGAATTTTGGCGGCCAGACCATGAGGGACGTCGCACGAACCGTCTCACGCGACGTAACACTGTCTGATTCGGCCAAGATGCGAATAAACTCGTCCTTTAGTTTATCGTATTGACCAGTAGCCGGAGGATTTATCACCGTGTCCTCAATTCGCTCTAGGTACTGAGACTCGAGGCATCCTAGGAGGCCCGCTGCCGCGAACTGTCTTTCCAGTAAGGAGAACCATAGCCCTATCTTCAGGGGCATTATTGGAGGCACGCGGACCAATTGACTGGTTGTAATTACCTTGTTATTGTTCGCCATTTCACTCATTTCATTCAATAATAATATAATATCATAACAAATATCTATATTGTTAAATATACGCAAGTGTTTCTTCCTACCACTATCACGACCCATCACCTCATTATCAAGATCAAGATTTTGAATAACTTTAGCTCGCAAGGTGTTTGCAAGCAGTTCTGTTTAAAAATGATTTACCGACCTTGAAAAAGCGTTTACAAGGCAAAAGGGAAGAAATTTTTAGAAGAATTAGATAATTTCCAATTACACATAAAGTATTTAACGACAGAGGTCAAAAATGCCAAGAAGATGATTAAGAAAATGGAAAAGTATTTGGTAAAGCGCATGTATTTTTGTTTTTTAGTGTTTTTTTTTTTTTTTTAAACAATGACACCTAACTTACCATGAGTCCCAAACATATATTTCATTGCTAATGACTTTCTGAAACATCTCGTGCAATAATTTTCTCCTCACAATTGTTTCCTATTTTGGGTATTCTGAAGGCCAATTTATTTGACCTATAACAGGTTCAATCACGTTTGAGAATCATCAGATTATGGAGTATGGCATTTATATTGCCATGGATATGTTTAATGCATTTGACATTCGAATTACTTTCTCAATGTAATTGTTATTTTTTCTTTCTTTCCGTTCGCATAAATTGAATCCTTTTCTGTGAAAATAAGTATCCAGATAGAGTAGCTAAAATAGAAATTAGAATATCAGGAGACATTTTAAATAAAGTGGTTTGAACAAATGATTTTAGGCTCTGTCATATAGTTCGGATATAGGTCATCGTAGACTGTATGGTATTGTGTGATATTTGTGTACATTGTAATACCGTAGGGAAAGCAATAAAGATTATTACATAGGTGATCATAAATTACTATGTCATACATTGTGTAAGTTTTTCCCTCCTTCGTACCAACTATATTTTAATATAATTATCACACAGCTATTATCGTACAATAAAATTAATAAAGATTCTTGGGACATAATACTGCTGATATTTGTACAAGCATATTCTTCCAAATAGAGATAATTAACAATATAAATTCTATAGCCATGTTAGGTATTGTAGTAAATAGTATACACTAGTAATATATAGTTTTTTAGTAATTTACAAGTAATATATACTAGTAAATAGTACACTAGTCGAAAGACGATGTTACGCATCCGATTCGGCGACTATTTTGGAGAATGAAAAGAAAAGTGTTACTGCGGATGAAAATATTATTTGCTTCGTCGTTCTTCGCTTCATTGTAGTGAATGATGATACTTTTAATTAAGTAGAATCTTGAATAAGTATTTTTGTATATTCTTCTTTACTCCTCTTCCTCGATTCTTGAAAGAAAAACCAAATTTATAGTAACTTCAAGACAACACACTATATATATATATGCAAACTTTAACAACCAATTCAGTGCTAATAAGAACCAGCAAAAAGAAAAATACCTTAGTTGGTAAATTTTGGTCTATTTGTAGCGGCACATGAGTCACAAGACGAGGCGAAGCGAGAGCGACTCATGTTGTTGTTGTGCCTCGGAACACGGACACGAGTACCTGACTAACGCCAAGAAGAGGAGTAGTTTTTAGTGAATAGAGGCATATCTAATATCTAGCCGAGCGCTATGGTGTTGCCAATTCTTAACATTCGTAAAGAAAATTTTGCCCGAAAAACGAAGTCTTGCTTATATAGTGGTGAATTCGCCAATCACTGAATGATACGAGAAGTTAAAGAGTGAGATCATCCGAAAACTGGCCGATTCAGACAGCATGAGAACGCGAAAGCTGCTGGAATCTGAAAAAACGGGCGACAGAAAGCCGTGCCAATTTTACCAAGACCTAAGAAAAATCGTCAGCTCCTCCATACCGGACGACTTCATCCTTACACTTTGGAAAAATCGACTCCCAGAGTATATGAAGTACGTCCTGGCCGCTGTGGAAGACACCAAAGTAGAAAGAACGGAAAGCGAACGGTAAAGCCGCACTTCAGAAACGTCGGATGACAGGTTGTCCCGAACAGAGGCACAAATCGAAGCACTGAGCCTCAACCATCGTTATGTTGAGTGAAGCGGTCAGCACGCCATCCCTCGCTACCTGGCAGCCCACATACCGTCGGTCCAACCCTCTACAAAACCCAAGGACCCACCGTATACTTTAACTTTAGTTTAATTGTTAACACATATTAGCTAGGTCAATCGGTCTATTCTAAAGGACTTCGAATCCTAGAAGTATTTTAGGTTTATGGCTGGCTATTCAAGACGTCCCTTGGGTTTCTTACGCGCTGTTAACAATTACGGAGAAAGCGCGTTTCTCCCAGGAACGACATCATCTAACAGCAAAGATGGTAGGAGGTCTCCTACTCCTGTCATATTTCACTAATTTGACTAGAACCAATAGACATCATAGATCGCTACCCTCACCTACTGACGAAAGGTATAAACAACGAATCCGCTTTCTTCGCTCTAAAGGCACACCCACACCGAGCTTTCCTCCGTGATTGCAAGAGAGCGAACAGTTAGTATAAAAATCTCTCCGGCCACGTTCGCTTCTTAAAACCCGATAACAGTCATCTCAACTGTTTAATGTCAAGTTCTTTCCTCTTAATCATTGTATCGTATATCGAACTAACCGACGTAATTTGTGTGTGTATAACATTGTTGTTATAAAATATATATTTATAAAACTGTAGACTACACGACTACGTGGTGTCGATTGCTACTTCGACTGGCCGAAAATACATGGTCCTTCGATTACGTGCCAGTGTAAAGTTCACTTATCAGTGCCACGTGAAAACAATTTCAATCACACGAGTGACCGTCGGAAGGGAACGTCTTCCTCGCTAATTATACACACAACCTCAAGCCGACCAGCAACGAGCAACAACCGATATCCGGAACAACGCCCACCTCCTATCAACCGGGTAAGCTTACTCAATAGATTCAAAGTCCACCATGTCTCAAGCTGAACGTATCAGTAAGTTGCATCGGAGAAGAGACGCCTTAATCGGCCGATTGACAACCGTGGATCGTCAAATCGATGAACGTGAACAGTCTGGCAGAATCAATCAAGGCTTCCTAATGGCTTGCCGTCAGACGATCGACGAACTATGGAACAAGATAACTGTGATTCAAGACGAATTAGACGATTTAGATGACACAGAAAAGGAACGTGCAGAGACTATACTAGTCGAACATATGAGTATTCGTGGACGAGTTACGGAACTCCTGAGACAATTGCAGTCGTCAGCCGAGTCGACACCGCCAAATTGCGAGTCAAGTAGTGGTTCCGACTTGATATCCATCAAACTCCCAGAAATTCATTTGACCAAGTTTGACGGCACCCTCGAAGAATGGAAGTTGTTTTACGAGACCTTCATCTCCATCATTGATCGTAATAAAAAATTGACACCGGTCGAAAAATTCCACTATCTTCGTGCATCATTGACCGGAAAAGCCGCTCGAATCATCCAGTCGTTGGATGTCACAGAATCCAACTATTCCATCGCCATGAAAGTTTTGAAAGACAAATTTGACTGTCACCGTCGAATATGCATGCGCCATTGGCAATTGATACGGGATTATCCGAAAATAACAACGGAAACACCAGACGTCATAAATGATTTCATTAAGACAGTTAAGGTGAATCTCAGTGCACTAGAAAAATTAGGAGAACCTATCACTTCGAATGTGATTCTGATCGATTTGTTCGCCTCGAAGTTATCCTCGTCCACCTTCCGTCAATGGCAACACACACTACCGGACAAGAAGACGACGCCTTCATATACCCATCTAATGGATTTCCTTCTCGCAAGGGCGAACGGCGATCAAATCGGCGCGGTATCAAAGGAGACAAAGGAGGCGTCCTATCAACGTCTTCGTTACCGACAAAACTTGTCAGGAGGAGACACATCCACCATAACTAATCAGACGGGGATATGTCCGATATGTCAAGAATTCCATGGCATCAGGAATTGCGCGACCTTCAAGGCAAAATCGGCAAAAAGACGCTTTGAATTCGTCAATAGGGCATCGCTTTCCACAAATTGCCTAGATAGCGGACATTCTCATACCCTATGTGACGCCAGATCGTGTCGTATATGTCGACAATGATATTATACCTCCTTACATTAGAAGCAAACTCAGGATCGCCCATGCGACATAACAGTCGCTATCAACGACCTATCCACCTCACTTATTTCTTATTTTTGATTAAGCTTTAAAACTTTATATATTTCAAAACAAATTAGTAATAATTCAATCAAAATACAAATAGTAAATAAATAGATAACGATGTAAAAAAATACTTTCCGGAGTTCCAGAATCCCTTGAGAAGCTTTATCCTCTTGCGAGACCTGTGATTCTATTACAGAAAACGAAGGTTTAATAAAAAGAAAAAGAAAAATAAAGGACTGTTACCACGTCTATATAAGTAACTATTGACGAACACACTGACTCTAATTTCGCATGTATTGTAATTAAATTTAGTGAAACAAGTTTTTATACTCTAAAAGATATTGAAATTTACAGTTGTAATGCAGCAAACACTGATTCTACCAACCGCATTGCACGCGGTCACAATAATTGTCTGAAAGAGAAGCTTAATTAGTGAGTAAAAGATAAGAGAGAAAAGTAAGATATTCTTTATTACATCTTCCTTCTTTTTTCTATCGGCTGTTTGCCTTTATAACGATAAAACACGATGTACTTTTCTCATCGGTTACATAAAGCTGAGCGAAGAAAATACGTAGCTATGCAGAATATATTCAAATCTATCTGTAGTAACGTCTTTTTTTGAACGTAAAAAGATCTTTTTTGATTAGGTACACGCTATCACAAATAAGTGTGAACACAAAAAGCTATCGAAAATGCAAATTTTTATACATTCATCGTCGACCATTGTACACCATCCATTTGAGTTTAATGTGTTCTTTTCTAATTCGAATGCCTCGTAATTTTTCTCGTAATCGTGCAATAATCTGCACAAAAGAAAACTAACACATTGAACTAAATGTATAAAATGAACAAATTATATAGAAATCGAACAATAATTAACATTAAAATTCGTTCAAAAAGCTTAGCACATGGGTTACCGAAAAATTTGATAATATTGATAATCAAAAGACGACCAAGGAAAGGAGATAATGAAGTAAAATTTTACTCGATTATTAAATACAATCGAAGGAAATGGACATCTTTTGCGGAGTAACTCGGATACACATCCTATCGCTACGAATTTCGATACTAAACTGGTATCCAGTGCCACCGTTTATCCAGCGAATTTCGGAGATGAAGAATGGTAGAAGGGATGCTCGCCGGTAAGCCAAGCGAACACAAATACGAGTCAACAAATTCCTGGAAAGAATATGTTTTCAATAGTGATCGTATTATGTTCCAAACGAAGAAATAATATGTTAGATTATGACTGAACAGTGAGATACGGCGATGCAAAGAAAGTAAACATATGTGAGCTAACGATGCTAACACAGCTATGTACTAAGAACTAGGTAAGGTCTAACTAAAACCCTATTTAATAAAGTTTATTTTCTAATTTTATACGTGTATATATATATGTCGGGTTGGCGTTATGATTAGAGTTAGGGGCGTGTAACGAATATTCTCTAGACTTAGCCATCGTCGTTATACAATCGAAGTTATGTGAATTAACGCAAGTGGTGAGTATTACGGAATCGACAAGTAACCGCGGTAGCTAAACACTAATGACAATGATCCTAGGTTCGATAACGAATCCGCGGTCAACGGGATGGTAAATGTACTCTTTCCAAAGTCTAAGTCCTCGTTAAAATAAAACGTGACAATATGAACCGATTGTGAAGATGTTGTTTTACTCGCTGACGAGTCCGCACGAGAGAATGCGTTATCCGTCGCGGTGATACTCCAAAGGAAAACTATGATGGGGTGTGCCTAAGGGCACGAGATCTTCGGATTCGTCGAGAAAAGCCTCCGCTCGAAAAGCGAGGGAGATGAACGTTGTTGCTAATTGATTGATTTCCATGTTGGTGATTAGAAAAGGATACTAGCCGCCCTGGAGAGAAAGTTGCTAGCGGGAAGTGTCGTACGTGAGAAAAGCAGAGTCCTCTTATCCTCCCGTAGTAGGCGATAGATTTACGGACTGTTAGGAAAAAAACTGTTTGTCCGATTGAAGGACATTAGGTAACGAAATCCTAAGATTTATTAGCAGGTCCTCAGGCTGGCTAAACATGTACCGCGGAGATGCATCGACATCTGGCGATCATCTTGCCCGAAGAATAGGGTCTGTGTGGCGAGCCACGGGGCAGAGGCCCTTGGAACGTTTACTGTCAAGTGTCGCTACGAATATTTCTTTGTAAGAGAGCTATACAATTGTTCTATACCTCCGTTAGGTACAACGTTCATCCCGTGACCGCGGCTACGTTCGGCGACTAGACGTCGCCTCGAGCCCAAGCTCATTGTCTCAAGTTTCAGACTATTGTATTTGGGTTGATTTATAAAAACTACAGTATTAGGAATTTTCCAAAGAATTCCAAAGGGAGCGACCGGTGTTATTTCATCTCCGACATATATATATTCCTTCAAAAATTGGTTTTGAACTGTATCACGTTAATGCTCAACCTATCAAAATTGTATTTTAGTGAAATGAAAGTAACTAAATTCATCATTAAAAGAATTAGAAAAATTAACCTTCACAATAATATCATAAACATCTGTAAATAATGTTTTAAATAAAAGATACTGAATATAAAAGATATGAATGAGAAAAAAGAAAAGAGAAGAGGAAAAATACTTTCAATTATAAGTAAATTATTTTGGCGTGGTATTGTAACTTGGATTATAAGTGTTTATAGTATGTTTGATTCTAGTTGAATCTAATGCTTAAATTTAAAGGGTAGTGTCTTTTTAGTCTGCGGATCTGATCCGTCGTGTCAAGTAATAAACCTTCATATATAGAAAAGATATTTGTATGTAGAAATATAGACGTAAATACAGTTACATATATCTATACCACTGTATTGTATGCACTAGGATTAATACATATTAATTATTAAGAGTTAAGTAATATAATATAAATAGCAATAAAATAGCAATATAATATGTCAACTAAGAATTCAATATAAGAATATAATATAGCGTAAGAGACTAGAAATAAGAGTAAAACTACCAGCTTGTAAATATACATGATCTTATAATACAATTAAGTTATTATTAAATTACGTTCAAACACTTAGCAGTCAGTGATGTTTACACTGAAGGTCCGGAACGGACATTATGTTCGACAAATTAGGTTGACGATTAAAAAATTAATATACATGATGAATCTCATATTTGTTTTGTAAATAGAATATTTATTATGTAGATTATAATCTTCTTTTGTAAATAGAATATTTGAAATATACAATTGATAAAATAAAAAGATATTTACTCGTGTAATATTTATTGATGTAATAGAAGGATCTTGGAACAACAGCAGAGCCAGACCTCGGTAATTCCAAATTTATATTCTAATACACTTAATATAATATATTAATCCTTTTCGCTTGGGTAAACCAGCAACTCGAGACGTTTCGCAGCATGTTTGGTGAATTGCTTACCTCTAACTTAAAATGATTACACATATAAATTAATGTATACAACTTTCATATATTTATTTTCATATATCTTTACGTCTCAAGGAAGAAAATTTCTTAAACGTTAGTCTCTTTACTGTCGTTTAATATGATATTTTATGTTACCAAGATGCATCCCCAGCTTGTCGAGGCACGTATTTGCTGGACTCGTTTCGTCGAAAGCAGACCATACAATCCTCTTTATTTCCTGTTAGAATGACATATAGTTTTTCATTTATATCTATTTCTAGGCTCCAAAAAAATAGTTTTCGCCACCATTTCAAGGATTTCCTTAAGTAACAGTATGAAAAGACATATTGGTCGGCACAATCAACGCCACCCATATTATATACTTTATTATAGCATTGGTAAAATTCTTTTGACAGAATTTACAGTAGTCTTGTACTACCGCTTGATAATCGGCTTCAAAGCGTTTGTCGCGTTGGAATCGACGATTGAGGGATGCGAATCGTTTCATCGCCAGCGCCTTGGAGGATCCAAGCGACGGGAGCTTGCCGTTGAATGGGAGGGCGACACTGTCTCGTCCTGTGTGCGTCGGACGTAGGCTCTGAAGTGTTCTTCGCATCGTCGATCTTCCTCTGAGATGTGTTTAATCGGAGGTCCTTCGTCGATTTCCCAAAACCGCGTGAGGTCTGCTTGCAGAGCCGTCGTGGATGCGTGGAATGTGTTTGTCACGGTTTGGGATGTTGGATTATTACGGAGGAAAGCTCGGTATGGGTGTGTCCTTTGAACGAAGAACGCGGATTCATTGTTCACTTTTCGTCAGGAAAGTGAGGGTAACGATCTGCGATGTCCATTGGTTATGATGCCCTTTTGCAATGTTAATATTGCATAAAAAGGCGAAATTCTTTATTCTAATAATCATATATCTAATATGTGGTACAATTAATATTTATAACAAATCTTTCCATGAAAATTGTTTTCTTGGAAAGAGTATTAAAGCGTATAATAGTTCCAAACAGTGACTTCTTTTTATCATATAAAATATCTTTGAAAATTTGAAAATTAAAGTGAAGCTGAACAAATATGCGCAATATTTAGTATCACGCGAATATATTTTATACTAAACTATTTACAGTTTTTGATACGATTTACAAAAGTAAAAATAGTCTAAATAATACCAAAAAGGTATGACACTGAAATCTTAAATTCTATCAGATCCTGCTAAGTCGACAAAATTCAGGTTTCCTATCGAAATTTCTTTTTTTGACTGATCAATTCCTATAAGTATCATTCTCGCTACTGAATGCGATCCTGACGATCTAAAAAATTTAATTTTTCATTTATTTTTAACTCTATTGTACTTCTATATCCAAAATAGAAAATACAAATGCGCGTGTGTGTATCGTTCGTTCGACCATAGAAAAAATGTCCTCTCGAATAACAGAAGATTATCGATTTATTTCTATAAGTATCGATAGTTTGGAATTATCGATGGACAGACGACCGTATTATATTATTGGTTTTTATACACCCTTTATTTATAGATTTTTAGAGATTTTAATATACAACGACATGATCTCATACATCCACACTCCTCGAATGTTGAAAAGCGATTCTGTTTCTAAATATTCGCGGTCATTAACTTCTCGCTTCCAGAAACATCTTCAGTTCGATTGAAGTTGCGCACAGCAATTTTTACCGTCGCAATAGCATCATAGGTTAGCGATTAGGGTTTCTAGAAATTAGTAATTTTGTTCCAATTTTATTAAATAAAAAATTGTTTGAATTCAAATTATCCAAACTAATCGATCATTATAAATAATTATATAATAAACTATAGAATATTTCTCCATTCCTAGTACTATTCATTTTTAGTACTATATTTAAGCGTTAAAAACAAATGTTAATATAGAGGTTAGGGTAAACATGATATAAAGGCATGTAATAGTTGAATATAATTTATGTTCACAAAATGACAGACGAAAAAACGCAAACACAGGAGTTTAAATTAGAACCAGATTGTGAATTGCGATTTGAAGTTGAAACAAAAAATGAAAAGGTTTCGCTAGAGGTATGTATTATATCTTTCGTATACTTTGTATTACATTATATTATATTGTTTATTTCCATTGCGTATTTAATTTCATCTGCATCTTTTGTAAATATATCATAACATTATATTAATCTTCTTTTTAGTTAAAGAGTGGATTAGCTGAAGTTTTTGGTACAGAATTAGTGAAAGGCAAAAAATATGAATTTACTGCTGGTGCTAAAGTAGCTGTATTTACTTGGCAAGGCTGTACAGTAGAGTTAGTTGGAAAAACTGACGTTAGTTATGTAGCCAAAGAGACCCCAATGGGTCTTTATTTAAATTGTCATGCTGCAATGGAAAGACTCAGGGAAGCTGCAGAGAAAGAAGACACTAGGGGTCCCATAACAATGGTTGTTGGTCCTTGTGATGTAGGAAAATCAACTCTTTGTAGACTTTTATTAAATTATGCAGTTAGAATGGGTCGTAGGCCAATTTTTGTAGACTTGGATGTTGGTCAAGGTCATATAGCAATACCAGGTACTGTTGGAGCACTATTAGTTGAACGTCCATCAAATGTAGTTGATGGTTTCAGTCAGCAGGCACCATTAGTCTTTCACTTCGGACATAAAACTCCACAAGCTAATGTTGCTCTTTATAATCTTCTTGTAACACGGCTCGCAGAAGTCTGTTCTGATAGACTTCAAGCAAATAAAAAAGCCAGAGTTTCAGGAATAGTAATAAACACTTGTGGTTGGGTAAAAGGAGATGGATATAAATTGTTGACACATGCTGCTCAGGCTTTTGAAGTAGACGCAATTCTGGTATTGGATCAAGAAAGATTGTACAATGAACTTGTTAGAGATATGCCAGACTTTGTTAAAGTTGTATTCCTTCCAAAAAGTGGTGGAGTTGTAGAAAGAAGTCAAACTCAAAGGACAGAAGCCAGAGACCAAGGTGTCAGGGAATATTTCTATGGTTCTAGGACACCGCTTTATCCACACAGTTTTGAAGTGAAATGGAGTGAGGCTAGATTATACAAAATTGGAGCTCCAGTGCTTCCCGCATCCTGTATGCCTCTTGGAATGAAGGCAGAAGATAATTTAACAAAATTAGTAGCTGTTACACCTGGACCAAATCTTCTTCATCATCTATTATCTGTTTCATTTGCTGATTCACCAGAAGATGATGTAGTGCAAACTAATGTGGCTGGATTTGTCTGCGTGTAAGAATTATTATAAGTAAAATGCTTTAAATGAAAATAATTTATATGAGCTATATAACTATATAATTTATTTTTGTTTTGTTTATAGAACCAATGTTGATGTTGACAGACAAACGTTTACAGTTCTGAGTCCACAGCCAAGACCATTGCCAAATACAGTTTTATTACTTTCAGATATACAATTTATGGATAGTCATTAACTTTTTATATGAAATATTTAATGAGTTTAATAAATTTTCTATTAAAAAAATGCTTTCTGTGTTTTTTCTTAATACAGTAGGAATTAATTTTTAAATGATTATAATAAGATATTATAATAAAATATAATCCCTGGTTGTGTAACGTACGTAATTAAACATTTTGTAAAATTCATTATACTGGGTGGCTCAGCTAAATGGGACCTAAATATCTGTTCCATTAGTGCACAGTCCTATCAGAGTAGTAAGAACCCCGAAAAAATACGTATTCAGATAAAACTAACAATGAGATAGCAAGAACTGTGAAATCTCTAATGAACTGGCTGTATGTGCATTAGATGCTTTAGGTTGATGGTGAAACTACCCCCAAAAAGATTTGAGTGCATAGCCCTTTATTTTCGAAAAATCTATAAGCTTTTTTTATTCTACTTTATAAATTCCTTTAATTTTAATATTAAGTTTTTTTAATGTTAAATTTTTACAATTTATGTTGATTAATATTTTATTATTTTTATTTGTTATAGTATTCCTGCATATTCTTACAATTTTACAAATGGAAATTGCAATAAAAACATTAAAAATATAAGAAATTGCTGTACCAAGAACATAACTTTTCGAAGATAAAGAGCCATGCGAACCTTTTGGGGCTGTTTTATTATTAATCTAAAGCATTGAATACACATGCAGCCAACGCACCAATTGGCGATTTCTCAGTTTTTGTTATGCTTGTAAGTTCGATAGATCGATTATTCAAGATGTAGTAGTATTTCAACCTTCGAGTAGTTTTGTAGCAATTTTTGATATTTTATAGAACAAAACAAAGTATATAATCAAATTATAATTCAAATTAATTCTTTAATGATTAAAACCGAAGAGAAATGGAAAGCATCCGATCTAATATACCAGATATTTCTCACTTTGAGAAGAAATTTCGCGAAATAATTTATGAACATCAACAAAATACAGTAAACACCATTTTTATACTCTTTTATAGAAAATTTATACCTGACATATTTTTAAATCAAAAGAAAAAAAATCTATATGTAAAAGAAGTTAAAATAAGATTTGTTGCAATGAATATTTAATAACATTTTTTCAGAAGGAATTGAATAATTTAGAAAAAGAATGTTTATTGTTACGCGAAGAACTTTGTTCGAAAGATCATCTATTACAAAATGAACAAAAAATATCGAACGAATTAAAAATTCGTTTAAAATTGGCATCAGAAACAATTGTTCGATTGGAGGAGGAAAACATGCATAATAAAATTGATTATTCGAATTTGTCAATGAATTATGAAACCTTGCTTAAAAAGAGTGATGTTTTAACAAAAGAAACTCTATCCTGTCAAACAGAAGCCGCGAAAGTGAAATTAAAAATCACTAGTTTGGAAAATACATTACGGCGGGAAATTTGACAAAAAGAGAAACTAGAGCAAACATTAATAGAACTAAAGAATGATTATCAAAAAATCATAGCTAATATTGATATGTAAATTTCTATAAAAGTTTTATTGCACTATTATTTTAAAAATCATTCTTAGAAAATTATTGTTATTTATATTTTAAATACTTATTTTCTATAAAAGGAATCGTAGTTTGATAGGGAAAGGTGTGAAATGGGCTTAGCATTTGCTTTACTCTTATCAATTATCTCTGCTTCCTCTTAAAGATAAAGTTATTTTCTTGAAGCTTTGTAAGAGTTATTTACGATACAATATCTTATTTGTTTAAAATATTATATAATTTACAAGTAATTTTAGAGACTTTTAAAGTTCTTTACTTATATTAAATAGTAAAAAATGTCATTAAGATTATAATAATATATCATCAATATGTAAATAATTATTTGTATGAAATGAATTATTTATAAAAACTTTATATGTATCGATCATTTATTTATTATTAATTACGATATTAGTTTGAAAATAATCTTTGTTTATTTCAATTAGAAATATTGCCAAGATTGCAAAAGAACAACAATATTTATTAGAAAGTAGCAAAGCTGCAATTCAATTGAACAGACGATTGCAAACTTTTGGTCTCTGTTCTCATGCAATTAATAAAAGAAACAAAGAAAATATAAGAAAATTACAACATAAACTAACTGCTCTTTCTGTTAATGAATTCAATAAATTACCTAGTAATAGTATATTATTACATCCAGAAATGGAAAATTTATGTTTCAAGGTATATAGATTATATTATTCATTAGTTTGCATTATTAGTATCATAAAAAGTTACATAATACTAACAATGTTTAACTATATCATGTATTGTATTTGTGTTATTAATCTATATTTTTCAGCTGAAAGAAATGTTAACAAACTTCGAAACAAAAATGCAAGATCCTGTACCATTTGAAGAAAAATTAGACAGAATCTTCAACGAGCTGTCCACAAATTTAACATAAATATAACAATAATGAAAACAATTCTAATGAATGAAGTTAATCAAGTCGATGATTACCAACATTTATTTCATTTCAGTTTCTCAATACATCTGATAAGTAATAGGTTTATTTCGACTTGATAAAATATTTCAAAATAAAATTACATTGCTTATCGTTATAAAACATGTTAAAAAATTACTAATAATTTTGTATATACAACACCATCCTTGCATTGAAGCAGTTTGAGATTTTAAGGAAAAAATTAGCCGTTAGTTCGTTGCCATTTTCAATTTGTTCCATTTTGTTAAAAACTAAAACTGGAAGCTTTCCAGCGATCTCTCTATTACAGTGGTTGACCATGAAAGAAAAGTTTCTTAAAACGAAAAGAGAAAAATATTGTTCGTATGCGACGCATAGTTTCTTTTTTCTTTAAATAGCACTACGTTTATATATACTAGATTTAAAAAAAGTCACCGTCGACGCTGAGTCGTAATTATATAAATAATATCAATAACAGTATAAACGGAATCGTGTAACATTATTATTATTATCATTATTATCATTATTCGCAACTAATCGATAACATTTGACAATTAAAAAATTGATCGTGTCTCGATATCAAAGGAAAGGCGGGTTATAACAATAAAAATAGACGAATAGGATTAATATAAAATGTATTATAATAATCGTATATTTTAAGTATATAAGTGGAAACAGATTGGAATNAAAAGAGTTTAAATCAAAAATATTGAAAGAGCCTTCTCGTCTTATTTTCTTTTTTTTTTTCGAGTTCTGAATTTGCGCTAATTATTGAATTAATAAAATGAGGAATTCTTCTTCGATCCGGTGAAAAAGCTAACTTGACGATGTGTATATAGATATATATGCATGTATATATATATCTATATAAATATTTATATTTATATATAAAAAATGACCGCCCATTGTTCACCTATTCGCATCTCCCTTCTTTTTTGTCTTGCTTTTACAATGTCTTATAAAGAAATAGCTTCGAAATGCTTTTCGAAAAAAGAAGAGATTTCTCGTGTGTTGGCCGGAGAGAAATTTCTTCCTTTTATTTTCTCTTTCTTGTTTACTTCCTTTTCTTTCCCTTTTTTCACTCATTTAAATAAAGCGAATGCAAAAAATATGTGTTAAAAAATTGTACCCCTTGATTAATTAAAATGTGGAGGAGAAACTTCGTATGCATAGCATCTGAACATAAAAATATAAAAACATCTTATATTTTTTATGTTTATCTGTATTGATTTAATATAGCCGAATTTTAATACAATAGAAGCAAAATTGCTGAATATCGAACGGTCGTTTAAACGAGAACAGAGATTTTCAAAATATACAGTAGCTCATGAAAGTATTCAGATATTTACAAAAACCTTCTATGGGTATATTATGTGTGTTATAGGAAACATCTTGAAATTTTATTAGTACTGTAATGAAACCTAAATAGCATGATTATATTGATAAAGAAATAAATTTGAAAATATACATAGAAGCTATAAGATAGTAGAAGCATATATTTTACAGAGGTCACAAAAGTATTTAAACAGTCAATTATATTAATAATTCTCTATGTTCAGAGAGTTCATCTTTATCACTTACTTACGTTTAAGATGACTATTCATGCTGTGTACTAATTTTTCACTAACTGTATATTTGCAATAAATATCTTGAAATTTCTACATACACTTTCGAATCGATTTCAAATTGTATTATTATAATCACGATAATCGTGTCTCACTACAGTGGTAACAAAATTTTAAAAAGTTTTGTACATTACATGTGATATTTTCACAAAATAGTTCTGCGGTAATTATTAGAATACTTTGAATGAGCCACTATAAGTTAACACGTTAAAAACAAATCAACGATTTATTATTGTTTCTACGGGTGGCCAACTTCCAGCTTATCGTCGTTATTATCCTCATTTATAGCAAAGCTTGCAACGTATGTAAATGAATCGCATGATAAACGAAAAGCAAAATTGCACGTTATTTATGACGCGCAATTCTAAAAATTGATTTATTTTCTAGATTGCTCATTGACTGGTCGAGAAGTTATGATTATCCTTCTTCGACAGTATATCAATTTTACACGGCGTAAGCATTCTAAAGACTGCTCGATCAATTGCACTCCTAATATTTCGTTATGAAATGTGACAAGTAGAAACGATGTGACTTACGAGGTGGTATTCGAGCGTCGTTAAAAAATTATCAAAAATTATCACAATTCGCGATTCGTTTCCTTCGGGAAATTCTCTTTCGAACGTGCCTTTTTTTCTTCTCCTTTTTTGTTTCTTTTTTTCCTTTTTTTTTTTTACTTTTTTTGTTCTTTTAATTTCTTTTCGGAAAGGATGAGGGGAAAGGCAGTTTCTCCTCCAGGATAAAAAGAGCTCCTATGAGTAATCAGTAAAAAAGAGAGACCGGCAGCGACGGAGGGAAACGAAGGTGGCCGTCAAGGAGTAAAATCACAGAAGTACTCGCGACGTACAGCGAGCGAAGGAGACCGAAGGTAAAGAGTAGTTGGTGACGGTCGAGGATATGCCGGCTGATGGGTCAGAGTATAGTGCATCGTGCAAGCCAACTTGGTGGCTTCCTTTGTGGCTCGGATGCTTTCAGTTGATGTCCTCCTCCTTTCGGTGGATTTGATGCCTCCTGTGTCCAAAATAATTCCATTGTTAGATACTAATTTCATATAATATACCATTTATTTAAGTAAAAGTAGACTGTGGATGTTTATGTGGATTTTTAATCATTTAAAATTAAGATGAAACCTTATTAGGGAATTGTTTTAGCTGCTAAATATTACAGAATACTATGATTTGGATATTTTATATATTTTTGCATATTATGTAACCTGTGTATTCTTGCATCTTCAAATGCATACAAATCCACAGTCTAAGTATTAATAACAAATAATTTGAAACACCAAAAATAAAATTTGTACTTGTCAATATCGATTATGAGGAATTATGAAGGATATTAAAAGTGTGTCATATGTTACTATAAAATATTCATTCATATATTTTTATATGGCTTTCTATGAGAGTAAAAGAATATAAGTTGGTAAATATAAAAGCAATAATAAGAAATGAAATTTATAAAACAGTTATCGTGTTAACATGTCCACATAAGCTCTTAATATGCATGCTATTACATAACAAAAGCGTAGTTTGATAAAAAGAACACACTCCACCATAGAGAAGAGTAAAATACGCATACATATATAGTATAATATATTATTAGTAACATTGAATCAGAAGAATCTGAATAAATCTTTTATAGTAAATAATATTTTAAAATAACTAAGAAGAAAGCATAATTTATAACATATTGACAATAAGGAAAGAATTATTTTTTAACTTTCTGAAACAATGTACTAAGTGTTAGTATTAAATGTAGATAAATTACAAATAGTCGTGCAAAATATGTAATGTGTACAGAGAGAAAGAGTTACCTTCTGCCGAGACAGACCCGCACCAAACACAGAGAAACAGACACAGGAAACAAAGAAATGGTGGTTAATCAGTGTATACCTATTTGCTAGAATATATCTGTGAAAGCCACTAAACTATATCTAAACAAGAGTCAGTTTTAATCTGTGGAAAATGATAAAATTGAGTTCTAGAATTACCATTGAAAAAATTACATATATGTATATAATTCATATTTCAGTATATAATTATAACAATAGAGATTCTTATAATTTTTTTAAACAGGATTAAAATATACAGATATATTAAACTTTTTATTCAATTCAAATTTAGATGTGACACACTTAAACAGTTTCCTTTAGGAAGTTCAGTCAATTTTTCCAATTCTATATTTTTTACTATTAACTAATGATACTTATAATAGTAAAGAATTATTAATCAATATCTTTTTTCCTTTCATCGCTCTACAACTACAGAAAAAGACAAAAGAAAAAAAGCAGAAGCATATCAAAAAAAGATATTTACCAGTTTCTTTTCCATTTTAGCCTTGATATCTCGTGCAAGGGTGTAAAATGCTTCTTCAACATTGATGCTGGACTTAGCAGAGGTTTCCATAAATTTTATTCCATATTCAACAGCAAGTTGTTCCCCTCGTTCCTTTGAAACTTGCCGTTTTTCTATGAGCTCACACTTATTGCCCAATAACATTTTTTCAACATCCGCAGAGGCATTTTCTTCTATATTCCTAATCCAGTTCTTTATGTTCTCAAAACTTTTCTCGTTGGTTACATCATAAACTAGCATTATACCCATTGCACCACGATAATATGCTGTGGTTATTGTACGAAACCTTTCTTGGCCTGCTGTATCCCTTTAAAGACATATAAAACAACTATATTCCAATAAATATTAGGAAAATTATATAGAGTAAAGCATACTTCTTTTCGAAAGATTTTCTGATGAAATAGACTCTATTTGACAAAAATATTTGAAATATAACAATTTTGAACAAACTAAATCAATCTTAAATTTGTGACATTTTTATTAAAATTATATCTTCTATCTATATATCTATCTAATACTTTTTAATTACTTTTCTTCTGTGTATCTATCTAATACTATATTACTACATTTTAATAGTTTTATTATGAAATATTTTAGTCTTAAAAATCTGATTTAATTACTTAGTACTTACCATATTTGTAATTTTATTTTCTTGCCATCTAACTCTATGGTTCTTATTTTAAAATCAATTCCTGAAAGCATAAAATAAATAAGTAACATAAATCAATGGCCAAAAGAATTTATTGAATTAATAAACAAATTAGATAATATCATAATTGTTAAAAATACACTTAATATTCTGAACACACAATAAATATTAAATGTAATAATAAATAATAAATGTAAAAACTATAGTTTTTCTGTAGTATAATTCTGAAATATCTATATATATTCTCTAAAAACAGCCTTTTTTTAATTTAATTATAGATTGATTCAAATCAAAGTTAAAACAATCACAAAGTAGTATGCATTACATTTACAAATAAAGGAATCTATGTTGTGCTATGAATGTTTAAACATGCATGAATATGCATTTAAATCAACATATATTTATTATTCTGCATGACTATACAAAGCTATTCTATAGGGTGTTTCACACAATTGTATAGAATTATATCTCTAAAATGATTAGAGATAGAGAAAATTCCAAAAGATAAAATTGAATGATATCTTATATTTCTAAATATACATTATTTGATATATTAAATAAATATTAATATTGAATTCATTCTATTAATATTAATTTTTTCATATTAAGAAGAAAATAAGAATTGATATTTACTTTAATCTTTAAGTGCTAAATATACTTTGTCCAAATAAACATAGTAAGGTGGCCTTAATAATTGGTTGATCTGACTTTATGCGCTTGATATAATTTTACTTACAATTTTAAGACTGACAATTACCATTTATAAAAAAAATATACAATCAAATTTTTCTCATCTTTTCAATATTAAAATATAACTTATTTTTTAAATTTTTACTTTTCTTCAAGCCAGTGTTTGGATAACAAATAATATCTACATAAACGTAAAAAAACATAATACAATATAAAATATATACCCATTAAGTAATGTGATATTTCCAATAGATCTTATTTCATGTGACAATATCTGTTTTCATTTACTTGAATATATAATTGGATTAAAAATTTGATTGACATAGAAACATATTAAATTTGTTACACATTTTATTATTATTATAACAAAATATATTCGTATTAATTCATTACTTAAATCTTTTCTCCTAAGTCATTGGTATGTGGTATAAAATAAATAACCACACAAATATAAATATACATATTAAAAATATATGTACTTTAAAGAACATCAATTATAATAAATAATTTAGGGAACAATGAAAGCTGAAGCAATTAATATTCAGATTTTGAATGTTTTGAAAATAAACATTAATAAACAAGAAATAAACACAGCAAAGATATCTTAGATAAATCAGTAACTATTGTGTATGTATATAAATAAACATATAGATAAGAATGTTTATGAAGTTGCACAAATATTTCGTAAAACATATAAATAGCTAAATAGATATATATATGTTTATATATATAGAAATATAAATATTACATATACATATATGTATGAAACTTTAAAAGGTAAACAACCAAATAAACAAATAAAAATCCTTCTATAAATAAATCTCAATAAACAAAAGGAAGCAATCTCTAAATTAAGAACTCAGGATATAGAGATCACAAAATAAAAATACACAGCTGCATTTAATAAAGAAAATTCTTTCTACAAATGTAATAACTGTATTTAAATAATCATTGCATAAGCAGCGGTCATCTAAATTAAACTTCTAGAAAAATATATCCTTAAAAAGAAACAAATATACAACTAAATTTACACTTGTAAGATAGCAAATATTATTGAGAGAAATATTCTCTTGATAATTAATCTTTCAATTGTATGTGAAAATTTGATGAGTAATTCATTGATATTCATTGAAAAATATGTACTACTACTTGAAAATCTGTAAACAAAAGTAGATGAATAAAAGTAAGAAAAGAAAATGCTGTTGGGAAAAAGAAAAGAAAAAAGGATATACTTACCAATGGTCGAGATGAAGGTCGTGTTGAAAGCATCCTCGGAGAACCTGAAGAGGACGCACGTCTTGCCGACCCCTGAGTCACCAATCAGCAACAACTTGAACAAATAATCATACGTCTTCGCCATACCCTTTGTTCCTCAGTCACACTCTTTATTTCACGTGATCTCTTCTCGCACTTCTTTAATATTCCCCTGTTTTATTCTTTCAGTCCCCTTTTTAACACGATCCTCTCTCGCGTAATCGTGATCCTTGGAATTCCAATGACGCACCCTTTAAACTTAAAAGCGAGCACACTCGGTTAGAATCTGTCTCCCTACTATCGCGACAATATTGAGTTCAGAAAAGGTCTAAAGGTGAGACTATCGGTGGAATCTGTTCGGAAACGGCGGAGCTCGTGTGATAGATCACGCAAAAACATCTGTCAGAAAAAGCGATGACAGCCATCGGTAAGTACAACTTTTTCTCTGGTGTTGTGGCCAGCCTTCTGACCGCACCACAGGTGATGCGCGCGTGTGTATACGCATACGCAACACGTGTGACGGGAATAAGCTGGATTTTCATGCGATCAGTTACGTTATGGCGAGTTTATATGAAGACTACTAGAATAGTGGGTATTCGAACCTCAGTTTCGAAATGATTCGATATTTTTCAAGACTATCAAAATTCGAATCAATTCGAATAACATTCGATATCCTGAACTCTAAAATTGTTGAAAAACTTGGAAATCTTGAGTTTTAAAAGCTTATATAGTGACTTAACAATATAAAGCAATACGATTGGAAATGCCACTATTAAGAATGAAAAGCTTCTGAAGTTTGAAGTTAGGATTTGAAAAAATTGAATATTTGTTGTTCTCTATGTTTCAAATTTTCATTATATTGTAATGAATTTGTATTTTTCAAATCAATGAGATTAAAAGATAAGATAAATTATTTTTGACACATTTCTGAAGTCTTAATTCTTTTCATAGAAGTTTTTATGTTATGTCATATAGACTATCTTTCTAATGTACCTTTTTCATGGACATAGGAATATCTTTCAAATACAAATTCACTAATTACGAAACCTAAATAAAAACCTAACCAACAAATAATAAATTGAAAATCAGATTATCTTTTAGAAACTAAGTGCTACAGTACGTGATATAATTTTATTAATTACGATAAGATGACTGCAGCTAGTACTAAAAAACGTAGAGTTTCCAAAAAGAACAAAATAGCATGGCGTAAATATGTAGACATGAAAGATGTTGATAAGTTCTTGGAGGATTCTCGGTTAGAAGAGAGGTTAGGTTCTTTTGCTGCTCGTGATAGTTCAGAATTATTCGTTGTTTCTACAACAGCTCCAGTATTGTCAAAGAAACAACGTAGAGAATTATTGAAATCGAAGGAGCCAAGGTGCTTTAGTATTTTAAAACCTCATACAGCTGTCCCAGACCCAATATCTAAAAGAAATCGTGTAAGGACAAGGGAAGAAAGAAGAAATTCTCGATTAAGAACTAAAGAAGAAAGAAAAAAAGCACAGATCTTGAAAAGGGAAGTTATTAAAAGATCACAAGAACCAGAACCAGAACAAAACGCAAAGTGCGAAACAAAATAATAATACATCTCTTATAATCTTCCATTCCTGTATTTTAACTGAGGACATAAATGTTTCATAAATGTACAAAAAAGTAACGTTTTAGAAAAGGAAACAACATTTAATTGAAAAAGGATGTTTTTATTACACAAAGTATTATTGTTAATGATATTTTGATTGCTTAACTAAAATTATATTTTTTTTATAAGTAGTCCAGAAAGTTTGAATACTTATACATATGTGTACAAAATTCTTATCGTATTACACATTACAATATTTTTAACAAATATAATTTTTTAAACCTGTCATTTAGTATTTGTGTATATTCTGTATTTTACATGTATGTTAACATTTCAGTAAAAACTTCTATTAATTTTCTTGAAGTATAAGAAAATGTTTAAATAAATAAGAGAAATTCCTTATTAACAATTGTGTAATTCATTTACATATATAAAAATATTGTAAGAACTATATAATGCAAATCTAAATAAATGTCAATAATTTTTCATGCTAAATAAAATTTGTAGAAAGCTTAAGATATTTGCTTATTATTAATAGTTACATTACGTGATTTAAGAAACAAAGAAATATTTAAAATAAAGCTATGTGCTAAGTATTCGTAATTTTGCGAAGTTATATATATATATATATATAGATTGAATGTTTTTGTCACGTGGTTTCTTAATACTGAGTTATCTGCCAAAACGTCGTATTGAAGTTCGTTGATGTTTGAAATGTTTACGTGCTTTTTTCCTCTGGTTACAATGTTCTATCATAATTCGAGAAAGAAGAATTTTTAATACAATAATGGCATTTGAGTCTGTCTTTAAAGTACAAGACTTTTATAAGACGATAATTAATGTGTGTAATATAATAATTCCTGTGACTGTTTTCATACTAATTGCGTTTATTTTGATCGTATTCGAAAGGTAAGTGATTTAAATACTTATATTTTATTACTAGTAAATTATATGTTTAATTTTAATCATTTATTTTTTACATCTTTTGATTATTGTTATTTTGGTATCAGGTTATCTTATTATCACAGTATCTCTAGTTTTATGTAATTTTGTGTTAAATTATTGTAAAAATATCATTCTACGTTATTAAAGTAGTAATATTTTATTGTAGAAGTGAACATAAAAAATAATATTTGCTTTCATATAAAGATTTTATACAATTATATAAATGATAAATTGTATATTTAACAATTTTTGTTATTTATATTATTACATGTAATTGAACGTAATGGGCAACAAGTTAGTGTATGGCAACTGGTAATAATATGCATACATTTGTGCATTTACAAGTATATATTTTGTATGATGAGCAACCTGTTACGAATTAGATAAAAAATGTAAGATTATATTGGGTAATTATAATAATATCATTAGTTACAAAAATATTGTTAAGCTAAGTTTATGGATTATGTAATGTAATGCAGAATTTCAGATTTATTGGCATCGTATAATGATTAATGAAATTGTAGGGCTTATTTGGAAGAACAGCTACATCAATTTCTGCTTTTTTGCACTATTAACTAACTTGTACGTTCTATTATGTATTCCATTACCTTCTAGATGATTTTAATTTTTCACAGCTTTTTCAACAAGGATCTGTTTTTTATTATTTTGGATTATATTTCTTATATTTCTTTGATCGTATCATTTCTTTCAATATACACGTGCTAGTATGAGCTCTATTTTGGATATTTTATATAGTATATTCTGCAATTTTTTACATTTTTAAATATTTCATAAATGCATAAACATCCATAGTCTAGTTATTAGCTACACTGTACAATTACTCATTTACCTAAATCATTAACTAAACAGTTTATAATCTTTGGTACAATTTTGACGCAAATAGAAGTTGCGTAAGATTTATTAAGTTCTTTTCTGAATCTAATGGACTATACAGATTTAATGGTAGATTTACTATCATTGTCACAGCGTCAAAAGCTGAAATCCTTCCACATTTTATTAATTCTTTTGTTAATAAAAAATAAGGAATATAATAAGCGACAAGTTTAGGAGACATTACAGAATTAATTTAAATTATAAAATTGTTCGATTAAAGAATATAATAATTGCCTGATTTATCTACGAATTTCAGTTTCATTTGGATACTTATCGTGTGTTGTCTCTATATAACCAGTGTCTTTTATGGGCTCGTTATATTAGAATATGTCGGCGTGGCACTCGTGAATTTAAATGCAATAAGCGATAGTTTTAATCCAACTTATGAAATCAAGGATCCGTGCAGCGTTTGCAGTAATAATAGCTGCAAGAGACATAAATTGTTACCACATTCGACGAAAGTGAAAATACCGAAGGATCTTGACCATGCATTAGAACAAGTAATTAATCATTGCAATTCAATTGCATGCTTCGTAAAGTTTCTTAGTTTTTTAATTCCTTTTATTTCTGCAACAATTTTGCTTGCGTTTCTCTCACCCTTGTAACAATTAAATTTGCGGCAATTTTGTTTTCTTATCTTTTGCTGTAATGAAATTTAATTGGGTTTCTGTAACTGCACTCCCATTTTGCCTTAAAATTTTCCGGCAAAAATTAACAAATAAAGTTCCTATTTAATTACTGTCACGCTTCATATATATATATATCAAACGAAAAAAAAGAATAGATATAAAATTTGTTTCCACAGCTTCTGGAAGATTTATTGCAGAAATATGTTTGCGCATGGTACTCGGATTTTTCGACGAACGAAGCGTTCGTACAACAGCTTCGTTTGGCCACAGCTACTGCAACGAAAGATATTGCAGTTCGGTTGCTTCGCACAGACGTATCCAATGTGGTGTTTTGCCATTTAATACCTTTAATATTGCAACATGCTCAAGATTGGAAAACATTACGCACAAAGATGAAGGATTTGTCGGATACATCTAGTTTCGGAAATCAACTGATCGGCCATTTTGGTCGTGAGATACATCCAGCGAGTTACTCGCGTAAGGCAGAGCTGAATTATCTGAGAGGAATTGTAACAGCGTTTATACCGTATTTATTGCCTGCCATCCATGTGTCTACTAACAACAAGGTAAGCTTTTGTAGAATTATTTATAAACGTTTATGAAATCGGACTAATAATTATTAAGAGAAGACCATTGTGAATTTCTCTTTCATAAATTGCTTATGATATACCCTAAACGATATTTCACTTGTGAATTCCTTTGAAACAAATTTTTATTCTTCCTGTGAAAATTTTTAAATGTTTGACTAAAACTGATTGTACAATATAATAAAGATTACAATCAGCATCCCAGACATTTTTTCTGTTTTTTGAAAGTTTGGGACAGTAACAAAATTAGGCGTGGACATAAACGACAAAGTTTTTCTAGGGTCGGTGTGAAAATATATTTGTCCATATGCGGGTTGAGAGAATATTTTTTATCAAATCGCTCATCATTATTTAATAAATATTTAATATCCTTTAAGAACTACTTTATTGATGTATACACATATAAATTGTTACTCACTACTCTATGGACTCTCAGAAACTATGCTGATCAACTCCATAATTTAAAATTTTTATTTTATTCTCCTTGGAATTCAATTATTTATGCTACCTACTTATAAATTATAAGATGATACATTTATGAAAATAGGATTTCTTCTCTGAAAAATCGTATACTAATTCTATACCTTGATAATGTGAAGTTAATAACTTTATATAAAAATGGAGTTGATCATTTGGGGTCAATTACAAATAATGCGTGTGTTTATTAGGAACACTGATCCAATGGCACACATTGTGTACTGTTTGTGTCTCTAACAGTGTCCTTTACACACCTACAACCGCTGGTGGCTCTAGTGCATACCTGAAAAGAATTTATTATCAGAAAACAAATATTATGATGCAGTGTATTGATATCGTATTAATAATAATTAATAATTGCGAACACTCACGATTCGAGGGCAAA
Organism: Bombus difficillimus; assembly: GCA_014737525.1. NCBI lineage: Eukaryota > Metazoa > Arthropoda > Insecta > Hymenoptera > Apidae > Bombus > Bombus difficillimus. Next base: position 671,226 of record JACXIT010000129.1, read on the forward strand.
AGTTGCGATTCGGTCGTGGATTACTGCAGGTTGGCTCGCATAGTGTTCCACATATGTGTTCTTGTTGATTTTCTGGACATTCTGATCCGGCAGTTGAGTCTTGGATTGAATCTAATTTCGAGTATTTACGAATAACATTGACGAAGATGAAAAAACTATAATTTTGACCCTCCAACAGAATTCGTAAAATTACATTAGTAATTAATAGATATTTGAGAATAGAGGGAGCTTCAGTCCGAATGATATACAGTGTCTCAACTAAATGAGATCATCTAAATATCTATCTTATTTGTGTTTATATGCTTATATGAATGATACGAGAACTTCTCAGAACAAAGAAACTATTTCAAGAGGCACATGTAACGATGGAAAGAATTTTTTTTCAAGGTTATTTTTTTTTTTTAAGAGATTTCAAGGCCATCGGTATATTTTTTATTTTCTATACAAAAGGATTAAGGTATTTATTTCGAGAGAGATATAGAATTCTATTCAAAAACGTATCGGTGACATTGAAATCTCCTAAAAAAATGATTTTGGGAAAATATTCTTCCCACTCTTATCTGTGCCTGAAAAAACGTCGCATAAAAAAATGTTATTCTATATTTTCCCCCTATTTTTTTCTCATACAGCCACTATATAGTATATAGTATATAGATATTCCAAGGCAAGAATATATTCAAAATTTGAAATTATTACAACATTAGTTCTTTCGTTTTCTAATATTCCTTTTTTCTATCCTATTATATATTTCTTCGTTGAAAATCATTATGCACATTACTTGTAATATTCTTTTCATATCAAAATAATGTGAGGAATATATGTTTTGGATTGTCTCGTGGAAAGTAAGAAGTAAAAAAAGGAAGGGAAAGTTAAAGACGATTCATGCAAGCATACATCAATGTATATCAAATACTTACAAATACCAAAAATCATGACAACAAGCAGAGAAATTACTAGGCATCGAGACATAGTAACTTCTGATAAGAATATCCGTTTGCTTTACACCTATTGAGCTCTTTCTCGACTTTGAAAAGTTGACAGCGTTATGCTTGATTTTTATACTGCAGTTTCTCTCATAGAACACGTATTTGGTCGTACGTGTCTTTCTCTTGGAGATAATACGCGCGCATAAATAACAAGATTTGATAAATTATTTGACAGTTGGTCGTTGTTTATGCAAGGTTTTATCAAACCACTATTTGTATTCTTACTATAAGATTAGCCATATCAATGTTATTAATCTTGTCATACAGGTATGCCAATTTCCCTGTTCATTAAACGTGGAGATAACCACTGTTGTTCTTTTACAAGGTGACACACATATCGAGCCGGCTTTTTCATTTTCACCAGTGTGTTTTGGATGAAAGATATCTTTCTGCACTTGCGGCCTTGAAACTTCTTCAAATACACACAGAGAACAGAAGCGCCTTTTAGTCAAGAATATCCCTTATCTAAAGCGATACGGAAGACACGGCTACCATTGAGTCGTGAGAACATTCAATGAGCAATGTTTGCCAAACATTTTCAGGAAATTAATTCTTTCTCATGTCAAAATTTTCGGATTTTCACGGTACAGGTATAAGCAACCGAGGAATCATGAGAACATCACGAAGAGTCATCGTGTGACTTCGTAGCGCGTTCTTTAATTAAGAAGCAATATGCTAAGATCTAATAAGAAGCGAGCTAAAGTTCCCTTTCGACCCAATCATCAATCCTGCGGAATTTGTGAGTTGAATTTTAGTTATGGAAGAACTGGTAAGGTAAACACGTGCAGAATTGGAGATTGGAGAGCAAAGAAATACAGAAGCAAAGAAGTGAAGATGAGCAAACGGGTGTAGCGAAGAAGGAAAGAGGCGAAAGAAAGAAGAGAACAATAGAGATAGCAGAAAAGCGAGAGTGAGATCAGAAGAAGAAAGGAGAATAGCATGAGGTGAATAAAATAGTAAGGTTAGAAAGAACAGAGAGCACTGAAGTGGCGCGAAGACAAGTAGGCTAGGGAAGGGAAAAAGAGCAGGAGGTAGGTAAACCGTTGAGATTCTTGGACAGTATGGAGGAGAGAAAAAAGGAGAGATCAACAAAAGAGGAAGTGAAAGGAGAGATGAATCAGTGAGAGATAGAAAACTTGACGGAACAGATCAAAGGGCTAGAAGAGGAGACAAGGGAGGAGAGAAGAAGATAGATGGAGGAATGGAGGGAAGAGATGATGGAAGATAGAAGAATATGGAAAGAGGAAACGAATAAATGGGGAGAGGAATAGGAAAAGGAAATGCTAAAGTGGGCCAAAGGGAGAAAGAAGTTGGAGAAGAAAAGAAGGGAGCTGGAATGGAAAAAGTAAAAGAGAAAGAATGAAACAAAGGTGAAATAATTTGCGAAGAAAGAAATGGTGGTAGTAAGAGCGAGAAAGACAAAACTAAGAGGAGACGATGATATGATGTAGCAGAATTAAGAAGTTGGTAAGACAAAAGAATGCACAAGTCGGCTTAACTTCTGTTTGGTGTTACTTCGACACTGTTTTTGGTTTCGCATTGCCAGTGCGTCAAAACTGAACAATCGAGACCCTAAGATAACATATTACTATGCCCATTTATCCGCGATACATACTTTTGTAACTTGTAACTATCTTTTGTCTAGAAGCTAGTTGTACAATAATAGTAAAGACTTTAATAAGTAAACCAACATTTTTCTACGTGTTTTCAAAGCCTAGAACAGTAAAGAAATTAGGTGTGCGGATAAAGACTCAGCTTTTCTAGGATCGGTACGAAAATACACTGGTGTGCTTAAAGGAACGCTCGATTTTCGCCGAAAAATTGATGATATTTAAACTGTTCCAACTTCGTAATTAGAAAACATACGACGATCATTCTGGGCTCGTTTTGACGCGTGAAGCCTCTACTTTTGGAATACTTATTTTAATTATCCCACAAAGTTCTTGTATCATGTGGCAGAGTGGGATAGCGAAGATGCTTCTCCGTTTCGAAAATATGTTAAATTTAATCGATTCTACAAGCATTAACAATTTTTTTGGCGACTAGAATCACCACGGATTTAAAGATCGGGGTTTTCCTTTTACAACGACCCGTATAAAGTTGATGTACGATTTTCTGTCGCCGTATTATTGAATTTTGGATGGAAAGTGTGCCGCCGGTATTAGAACAATCCAACGTACATCACGTAGAGGTTATATAGTCGAACTTGTATGATTCAGACGTATGTGTGTAACGTGTAGGTATAGTGTGTGTGATTTATGCATACATTTAGCCAGTGTTTTTAGTGTGTGAGTAGGTAAATGTTCAAAAACCAGTTTCCCCATTTTTGCCTTGCCACTTCTTGACATTTTTCTTCTTCCTGACATATCGATGTACTAACGTATCAACGTTTTTGAACATTCAGCCATTCGATTTTTCGGTGATAATTGAGCCTGTGTATGTTTGTCTATATGTGGATTAAGAAAATATTTCTTATTAAATGGCTCATCTATATTTAATAAACGTATTAAGAACGTTCTTTATTGATACATATACAGATATAATACAAACAGTTACTTCACCTTATAAATACTCAGAAATGTTATGCTGATCATTCCATTAATTCAGTTACATAACATTTTTTCGGAATTCAATTATTTATGCTATATTCTCATTAATTATAAAATTATAAATGTATATATATATATCGTATACTAATCGTGTACCTGGATAATACGAGGTTGATAACTTCATATAAAAATGGAGTTGATCAATTCGGATGAATTATAAGTAATGCGCGTGTTTATTAAGGACAACCATCCAAAGGTATACATGTTTTGTTCCTTTTGTTTCGAACAGTGCCATCTACACACCTACAACCTTTAGTGAGTTTACTGCATACCTGAAAAGAATTTATCAGAATATAATTTGTCATTGTCAGAATATAGATACTATGATGTGAATGTATCGATATTGTAATAATAATAATTACGAACATTTACGATTTTAGGACACAATAAAGGATTCGGGTCCTGACCATTACTATCGCAAATTGGCTCGCAAAGTGATCCACATATGTGTTCATGTTCATTTTTCCTACAATCTGGTTTGGCGTCGAAGTCTTTTTTTTTTGGAATTTTTACGAAAAAGGATATTTAGTTAATAAATATTTGAGGATATACAGGAGTTTCAGTCCAAATAATATACAGAATGGTCCGTAACTAATGGCACAATTGGGTGATTCTTGTTTGAAATTATTATAACGTTAGTTCTTTTTTCTGTCCTATTATATATTTCTTCGTTGAAAATTATTATACACACTACTTATAATATTTATTTCATGTCAAAATAACGAGAGGAATATATGTTTTGGATTATCTCGAGGAAAATAAAAATAAAAAAGAAAGGGAAAAGTTGAAGATGATCCAATTTCTATGCAAGGATATATCAACGTATATCAAATACTTACAAATACCAAGAACCGTGACAACCAGCAGAGAAAGTACAAGCCATCGAAGCATGGTGACTTCTATCGAGTATATTCGTTTACCTTACGCTTTTTAAACTCTCTTTCGATTTTGACAAGTTGACTCCGATGTTCTCGATTTTTACATCGCAGTTTCTATCATAGAACACGTATTTAGTCGCATGGGTATGTTCCTTAAAGATAACACGTGCACATAAATAACAAGATGTGATAAACTATTCGATAGTTGGTCGTTATTTATGCGAGGCTTTATCGAATCGCTATTTGTATCTTTATTATAGGGTTTACCTGTGTGAATGTTTTTAGAGATAACTATTATTGTTGTTTTACAAGGTGACAGACGTGACCGAGCCGGCTTTTCCACTTTTACGATGAATGTCATACATTTACACCTTCTTGCATTTCTTAGTTGTTTCAAATCGATCAATTCTTTGACCAATCAAGGATCTAGTATAATAATTTATCATAGTGTTACTACAAATATTTCAATTCCTTTCGATTTTATAAAATTACAGGATCTTGGTGAAAGGAATAACGAGGGAAGAAATATTAAGCGAATCCTTGGAGTCCCGTTTCATAGCTATCAGAATGTTTAAAAGGATTGAATTTAATAATGTAAATTGATTGAAAAAAGATTGCGAATCAAATTTACACATTTTTCTATTCTTTTCATTTCTGTCATTGTATCCTTCTAATCTGTGGTTTCTCAATAGAATTTTGGTTTTATTTTCTTCTGTTTCCTCGACGAATTAAAGATATATCTTGTCCGATGGGTTTTTCTGGATTTTTTATGTTCTCAATATTTTCCTCTTGCTCACTCTAGTATCAATTAATAAGTATATGCTTAGTTAAAAGGTTGTTTATTGTACTCTTTTTCCTGATATTGCATAAATATATGTAGAGTGAATCACCTAAGAGTGAAAGCTGAAATGTTTTCTATAGTATTAATTATATTGAAAAATGTTTGGTAATTATAAAGAAAAGTGGTCACCTTATCGATTTCGATCAGCTTGAAATATGTTATCATGGACACTATCCTGAGTAACTTTTTTACGTCCTCCCTTGTCTTTCGTACGAAAAGTTTTACAAAATAAAAGCTAGAATATCTACTAGACTGATAGTTTTTCGACACAAGTAGATTAATAATTTTTTTTCATAAAGAATTTCGATTTGTATTGTTTAGTGTATTAAAAAATGTATGATTTCATTTAAAAAAGCGAAGTTGCCCTTCATATGACCTCTACGCGCCCACCTACAGAAAAACTAACATCAGAATATGTCCTCTTTGCAGGCATTCAACTTTTAGCTGACTCACCCTATATACTCATGTAGCTCTTTTCTAAGCGGAAGAAGCTAGAATAACGATATCTTTTTTCAGCACAAAATTTGTTGTTGAAATTAGCGTAATCAGCTATACAAAATTTCAACACGAGCGTGATTATAAAATATTCCTTTTTATTGATGATGATAATGATTAGAGTGGAAAGGGGATTGTAAATCTGTATTTTACTTTCAGGTCATACTTCGAGAAATTTTGGCCAATTGGATTTTGCTGCCAGCAATAGATGCGATTGCCGATCCAGACAATATAAATGCGTTAGTCGCGTTATCAACTCATCGCGATGTTCCAATTTCTAATCAAGTGGACGCAGTTAATGTACCAATGTTGCAATGCTGGATGACCATTCCAATGATGCCAAAAAACACGCAGAATCACCTGAAACCCTCTTTGGATGAAGTTTTAAATGATCCTCGTTTACTGTACATGTTTATGCAACACATCAAAGAGAATGGCCCTATGAATCTCTTTCAGTTCTGTTTGGACATTGGTAAATACATATTTATACACGATGATAAATAAAAATAAATTTTCCTTTTAAAAGTAAAACTTTTTTGTAGTAGAAGTATTTGATAAATTCTAATACATATATCTATTTCCAGATGATCTAAGCAAGCGTATGTTAAATCCAGAAATGAGTTCGAACGCAGAAAGTAGTTTGTACACAGATATTCAAAATATGTATGCAACATATCTGGATCCTGAAGGTCCAGAATACTTACATTTACCAGGAGATATATCTATGGGCATTTGCCAAAGTAAGAATACTTTGTTTTGAGAGTTCACCTGCAATACATACGCAATTTATATTTATATATTATTAATATAACATGCTACAAAATATTCAGCTCTTACATTGTATGTCAACAACACTTCTAGTTTTAGAAAGAGGTCCGAAGAAGATTCAGGAAATGAGGACTTCACGACCATTTTATCAAGCACATCAAGAAGCGCATGCTTTATTAGAATCTACTTGCCTACCATCTTTTCATCATAGCTATCAAGTAAGAAAATTGAAGAGCAATTGTTCTTTATTGCCTATATAACCGTTCTCATAATAATTCCTTCTTTATTTTACGTTACAGTTGTATGATTTATTATGCGGACAACCAGTTCCAAGTCGAGTTAAGCAGTCACCACGATTGAGGTAATCTTTTTGCACTTATAGACATAATAACATGTACAGTTGTCAACGTTATACACTGCTCAAAATAATTAGGCAAGTTTTTACTTCCTATATCTTAAAATGTGTCTAATTTTTATTTAAAGCGTTACTAGTGGATCCGCAAATGCATCCTCAAAGACTGGAAACCACTTTCCGAAGATTGACGTTTTGAGATTATCAACGATAGACGGAATGTCATATCAAGATATATATCAAGGCGAAGAAATAGATTACCCTTCTCGTTCCTATAGCGAGATTAAATATTCCGATGACAGTTCCCACAGGAATTTAACAACATGGCGAGTCAATATTCCGCACATTGAAACTGGAGATAATCAAACATTATATTATTATGTCATCGCTGTCAATAATATTTCCGAAGGAAAATCCTGGACTGTGTTACGTCGTGATCAAGATTTCTACATTTTACGAACACGATTGGCAGAGTTTCATGGTGACAAAGAATTGAGCGACTCGCCATTACCATCAAGAAAGAATCCTCATACATCCTGTGCTATTAATAGACAACGATATGAAGATTTTCTGGAAAAATTACTATCAAAACCAGTGCTCAGAAGTAGCGAGTTGTTGTATAATTTCTTGACTGTGCCAAATTTGAAGCCTTACTTCACAAATTATAGTACACCAGATATTGGTATATTGTATCAAAGTATGGCATATAAATTAAGAAAAGAGAAAGGTCAAAATTTGGACAAGTTTCTGGCAGTGTTTCTGGCCTCGACTAATATTAAAAATGAATATACTGATATTGGAGTTGAACCAGCGAACGAATCAACTGTACAGGAAACGGAGGAAAAAGGACGTCGTGATCTTCAGTTTGGAGTATTTGGAAACAATCTTGATTTGGATCTTTATTTTAAAACTTTACCTTCTCCTTCGTTAGAACGTTCTCACGTTAAGGGTGCTTCTTTCTGTATTGTAGATGCTGGTAAATGTTCTATCTTATAAATCTTTATAACGTGTGCCTCATTCTTGTATAAATAGAGTTTAGTGGGTATTACTGTTTCAGTGGTGAGGTTACTGAAAGTTCCATCGATGATTGCTCGAATTCTATGGATGATTGCTTCATCATCACGTGCAAAAGTAGATCCATATGTCAACGTTCTACTCTACAACGCTTTGGCAAAACTTCTAAGCGGTGGTCGTGCAGCGACCGTGGTAAAACTTCTACATACAAAGGTATTGTGTGAGAAGAAGGATTCATCTCAAGTGAATCGCCGGCATTACTATGAAATAGCAAAAACAGGATTGTATGGTTTGTTGCCTTATTGGTTAATGGTATTTTATAAGCCATGGATTGAAATAATGGATTCTATTTTGGACTCGTTACAAAACGCACCGCTTAATAAGCATCTGGCATATGTTCTTCTGGACCAGATTTTGATAAATATATTTCCAGAACTTACAGTTTAACTTGCATATGCATATGAAATATACATACACTCCTCGTCAAAAAGATAACTCAGGTGTGTTATCTTTAATTTCTCAATGACGCGTGCAAAGTTTTTCGTCTGTATCGTTTAATATCAAAACATTATGGGCTCAGGATATGAGGTTCGTTGGAAATAATTAAAAAATCTTATGAGTTTTAGTGTGCAACAAAAAAAAAAATGTTTTATTTTAAGAACGAAATGATAACACATGTACAATAAGAAAATAATAATCAACATAAATTGTAACTAACAATAATTACTTACGATTTATATAGTTTCTGGGTGTAATTTTGACTTAATGCATCCCATTCGCGTACAATTGCATTTTTTAATTCTTGTACGTGTTGATACTGCTTTCCATTCCCGTATATGCCGTGAACAAGTTCTGCCCTGCAATTTTCAATAATATTGAGGTCCGGGGAAAGTGCAGACCACGGCAAAATAGATATATTATTTTCATTAAAGTATAATTGGACCAATCTTGATGTGTGTACAGGTGCATTATCTTGTTGAAAAATTTAATCAGGTTCAGAAATGCGTTATGCATGATTATTTATTTGTTCTTTGATTAAATTTATATATCGGACACTACTCATTCTCTCAACGATGAACTTGATACTCGTTTTGCCGAAATAACCGATGTCGGCCATACCATCACGCTGCCCCCTCCCATTTGTCGTCGAATTGCCGACATTCTTTTCTTGTGTCATGAAAATAATATTGGAACCCATCAGGACCATTCAAGTTGAATATTTTTCGTCTGAAAATGGTACGTTCTGCTTCGTGTTTCGTTATTAACGAAGGTTTTTTTTTTCAATTTTTGCCTCTTAATATCTTTGCAGGATAGTAGAACTCGACGAACACTTAAAACACTGGCACTAACACTAGATTTTACCATTATTTGCTTCGTTGTTAACTGCGAGTTGGAAGCTACACCCAAAATTGCTCGCTTATCACGATCGGATAACAATGATGGCCGTCCAGTATTTTTCTTTTTGCCATAATCTTCAACATTTTTTAAAGAAATTGTGTATTATTCTACGACTTCATCTTATTACCTTCGATATTTTTGCTACTAATAACTGTTGCTGTTTTAGTTTAAGAATTTGCTTTTTTTCAAACTGTTTAATTTTTTTCCGCATCCGACATACTTACAGATTTATATAATATTGTACTGTAATCTTTACTCGTTGATAGATTATGAACTATTGAGCAATTTCTAAACATATTAACAGAGTGTGTTATCATTTCGACCTTAGTATGGAATAGTTTTTCTTTGTTACACACCAAACCTCATAATATTTTTAATTATTTTCAAGGAATCGCATATTCTGAGCTCATAATGTTTTCATATTATACGTTACAGACGAAAAACTTTACATGCGTCATCGAGAAATTGAAGATAACACACCTGGGTTATCTTTTTGACGAGGAGTGTATGTAACTAAATTAATGTGGAGGTTTTGAAGATTACAATGTTACATAACTAGTCATGAAAAACTAATTCAAAAAGATGTGTAAAATATATAAGATAGTTTATAAAATAGCAGTAATAATTTTTTATGAAATTATTGTACTGTAAATATATGTAATGTTCCTAGGCTATATCAGATTTTGTCTAACAGTCTGTTACTTTTTTAGTCCTACTGTGCACTTCTGTAAAAAGACATAAATAAAGACATAAATGTTAGTCTAGGCTAGAATACTCCCTTAACTAAACAAATTATACATACATAATATAAATATACATTTAAAAATTCAAATAAAAACTGAAAAACATATTTTCTTTTTCATTTCCTGGTGTCTTTTATGAATAGTGCCATCACACATCATTGATGAAAGCACTGTCAACATATTGTTAGTAAACCCTGCATTCTGTATTCCTAATCTAAAAGCTTTTTTAAAACCTGTAATATTGAATCATTTGTAGAAATAAAACGCTCGTTTCTTATAGATAGTATGGTATATTTTATCCAGATTCTACTGGTATCATTACATACAGTTTTCTCTATACGTCTTTTTTTTCAGTTACGTAACGTTTTTTTTGTTTGTCGCCTTATGTATTCTTTGTTAATATAAAACACGTATATAAACATAGATCGAGTATATTGGTGTTTACAGGTAATGTATGGTTAAAAAAGGTCGTACACCATTTTTCGTTATTTCGATATACGGTTATGCAAAGACATCATCATCTTGAAACGATTTGACACAATTCTTTTTTTCTTTTTTTCTCATTTTACTCTGTGCTCAACTACGTACAAGTTTTTTTCTTTGCAGTGTTTTACATGCTTCTCTGTGTCTAGACGTGTGGGCAAAATTATAGCTCGTAACAATGATACGACAATTTGAAAGAATCGACGATCATCATTCGCGTATACTTAAGCGATAGTAAAAACGATTCGAATTCGTTACGAAACCTATATATATCGAAGAAATAGGAAAATCCCAAATTGTGTTAAGTGGAAGTGTAAGAAAATATTTTCCGGAATTTTATCACCGATCTGTATATGGAATACGATTAATTACCCATGAATGAAAATGCAAATTTTTTATCACTCTACGTAATACATATGGCTACAGAAAAGGTGCTTGGTAGGTTATGCATTATATTCAATATAACAGTAAAACGATTAACCTAAATTAAAGAGATTTCTTGCGAATCGTTCGTAACTGTGAAAAATTGAACACGTGCGCAGTTTAATGCAATACCTTTTTTAAATAATTATTATTATTACGATTCGTATTCACGATAATTGAATGAATTCTCACGTCAAATTTGATTTTTTTCAAAGATCTCGATTTCTTCGATATCGCGTAATCGATTTTGATTGAGAACTTATATATGAGACCGATGTGAAAAATCTATTATGTTCAAATCCGAGGTCGATGTGCAATAGACAATGCGTAAAACAATGTGGAGTTTGGACACCGCTCCGCTCACCTCTCTAGAGAAGATGTACAAATATACATTTTCGTTTGATACTCGAACTGATGTAAAATTAAAAAATTGGCACACCGTACGGTACTTCTCTTCCGTCGTATATTATATATATGTATATTATGTATACGTATATGTATATATGAATGTAAATTAATAACTATGTTTTATGTGCGTAAGTTTTCTTACTTGGCAAAGTCATTTTCTTTTTCTTTCTTTTTTTTTTAGTTTCACAAGGAGACTAAGTACTTGCATGAGGCTACTACGCAAAATTATGGTGCGTGTTTGTAACCTTATCGCTTTTTCCTCGTTCACGAATTTTTTACATATTCGAAAAATTTTTTCATTCGTGCCTTCTATCATTCTATGAAACCTTCCGACTTGGAATGATTTTATGCTACAGAAAAAATTGAGGATAGGAAAATAATAATAATAGAAAGATAATTAATTCAAATTAAAATAAATACAAAATAAAAAAGTGAACAAATTAAATATTAAAAAAGTAAACAAATTTAAATAGTAGCGTGACTTTGGATTAATAGAATTTTGGATGTTTATGAATCAATCGATATAATATTTTTCTTGTCGTTATCACCTATTCAGGGCCAATTTTTCAGGTTTCAATTTTTCTTAAAAATCCTTGAGCGGTCAGCATATCATATTCTATACATAGTATATGTATGTACAAAAAATGATTCTAAACGACGTTTTGTCAATATAAGGCGATATTTCTAGATAATTAATTTTCGATATAAATAGCACCATTTTGCGCAGTAATCCTCTCTGCACGAATTATGTTTTTGAACCGACGTCGTTTCGCCCATTTAAATAAATTAGGTAAACTGCGCAACAGTCGCGTCACGTAATGTATCTTATTGGGAAACGTTCTGTACACGTAACATATATTTCATCCCTTCTTAACTGTCTGGTAATTATTTACAAAACGGAGGACCTTACCGATTTCAATGAGCTCGAAATATGTTGTCAAGGTTAACATTCTAAACAGCTTTTCCCTATACATGTTACCGTCGATTGACTTTGATTTCCGAGATATTCGCAAGATTCCGCTTTGACCACAGTATGATTTTGATAATCGAATAGTCAATATCATGGCCCAAGTGTTTACAATTTCGAATAACGACAATATAATATAAAGCTTAATATATAAATTGTATCTGCCCTATTATTTAATATCTTAACTTATTTAATAATAACATTATGGTACATTATCTATTCTAAACCTAACCTAATTATTTTTCTTTCCTACGTGAGTTGAAAGTGATTATCTGTATATGCCAGATTGGAGTGCAATTGTAACATAATTTGAACTAAAGTTTTTTGTGGATATCTCAGTAATTAAAACCGAGCAACGGTAACGTGTACAGGAAAAAGTTATTCAGAATGTTGGCCTTGACAATACGTTACAAGATCGTTGAAATTGGTGAGGTCGTTCGCATCGTAAAAAATAATTTCCACTTCCTTGCATCTTAGAAAGATGGTCGTTTTTTTAACGTTGAACATCGAATAGTTTTTTCTCATACACGTATTTACAAATTTACACGTCCTAAGAAGTAACAAGTACGAGGTAAATAAGGTGAACGTCGACTGAATATGAATTATTCATCTTTAGAAAATGCCGTTCTTCGAGGGATAATTCTAGAACAATTAACGATACGCTTTTTAAACCGAACGCGACTGCTGTCAAGTTGACCATCTGCTTAATTAATAAATGTATACTTTCGATTTGTTTCGGTTCCTTTTATCGTTTGAATATTCATAGGTATATCGATCTGAGAAATTGAAAATCATTTTATAATTTAATAATAGTGGGATTATAATATATAGCTTAATATTGATGTAAACAGAATCGGCTTTCCTTATTAATTTTTAAATAATCAGGTTTATAGTAATTTTCAATGTAGAAAATGATAATTCTTTATGAAATATTAACTTAAAAAAATCACTGCAAAAGAATTAAAGTGAGATCTTGCTAGAATTCGTTAGATCTCTTACTATAAGGATTTATTAAATTTTGTTAGTTCTCGTCGAATAGAAATAATATTAACGCAGTACTAACAAGATTTAATTACTCGACTTTAATATATAAGTTGAATCTCAATTTTCCTTTGGTTTACTGTTTGGACAGACAAGAAAAAATCTCATTTTTTATATTGAGAAGATCGTTCTAAAATGTATTGATATTTATAAGATAAAATAAAAATGGTATTTAACTATTGTAATAATACCTTTTATGGGTACGAATTTTATAATTAGATTATATACAGGTTGTTTCAAAATTGGAGATTTTAAAAACATAAGCAGTAATTAATGAACATATGTTCAATATTGCTTTATTATCTATATATATAAAAGTCAAAATATGTATATACGTATGTATCTTCTTCTGTAAAGAGTTCTATACCGTTCAATATATTTTCACCAAATTTAGCATGTATATTTTTCGATACTCCAGAAAAAATATTGTGATTTCTATCCCCGATCACCCCCTCTTAACCGAAGTCCGAGTAATTTTTTGTGTACTAACTCAATAATTTTCAGTAATTTTGAGGGGGAATATGCGAAGAATTAATTCTTTTTATACGATGATGTTAGTGCTTCCTGGAAACAAAATTTGGTTTTAAAATTTATCGTGGAAGAATTAGTTAAAAAAATGAAAAGTGAATATGTTAAGTGTTAAGTTAAAAATATGAATATTTAAAAGAATAATTTTTTAAAGATTTAGCCTTTCAAAAAGAGATTCAACCTTTGAACCCCAAGATTCAAAGGATTCACTCCCTCGAAAACTCTAGCAATCGGACACACGCACCTAATAATTAGATTGTACTATGTATCATGTTATGTTTCGAGCGCCTATCGATGAGCAACCCGCCATACGGCAATCGTTTCTATAAAGTTTCAACAAAATGTTGAAATAATAAATTGTATGTAACATGGACTTCTTTACATAATAATTTGTTAATTAATATTATGAATGAATTAACAAATTACAAGCTACAAACTTCTTTTTAGTAATTTGACAATATTAGTCAGTTTTTAAAATTTTACAAAGTTAATAATTTTATATACAATTTTTAGATTGTTGGTAGGAATTGTATTGAATTTTATTACAGTTAGAAGTTTATTGAAATACAATTTCATAGAGATGAAAAAAGGTCTTGTGTAATACTGGTTGCTCATCGATAGGCTCCAGAAATTTGCACATATAAATTTTCTTTACCAAACAATAAAATAAAATTGAACATAGATCATTAAGTGAAACGTATTTCTTTCATCTTCCTTTATCTCGATTAAATTCTCTGCTTGATTAACTTGTAGTTTTGAAACATCCTATATTGTTAGTAATATTTCACATTCAAATGAATTATATTTTATTATGTTGTTACAACAATGTAAAGTAATTAGTTGTAAAAAGTAACCACATAGAAATGAATGATGATTATTAAAATTCTATTTTAAATGTATACACACAGAAATGCTAAGTATGATGAATAAATTAACATAACAATATTTTGCAAAAAAGGAATTATTTGCTAAAACAGCGAAAAATTGTATATACATATACATACATATAAATAAATAATAATATAAAATATGTATAAAAAGGTAATGCAATAAAAATCACAGAATATCTCGACAAAGAGCCATTAAAAATGAATTATTTTGTACTTATGTTCCTAAGCAGAATTCAATAATAATTCAGGATTACATAAATAACGAACTTTTATAATAACTATATTCAAACATCCAACATTATTATTAGTATTACATCAATAATGTAAATAGTTTATTGTTGAATTGCTGCAATCATATTAATTTAGTTTTGAAAATTTGATTTATTTATTACACATTTAAGAAAAACATTGAAAATAATTGTACTGTATTGGACTAGAAATTATAAATTTATTTCACTAGATGTAGATTATTCGAAAAGCCGATCTATCACGAAAACTTCTGTAAAACGAATAAGATGTTACTCTTTTTTTTATCAAATTTCATGTAGAATGACAAAGTTACAATAGTTCCCGGATAAATGTCCACATTTTCCTTGGTTAAATTTCTGTGTCTTATTTCCACCATTTTCTATCATATCATATCAAATTAAATAATTTCAGAGGAGTGATATATTCGTTACTATATAAACATAAATTTTTAATTTTTCCGTACACTTATACTTCATTTATATGTATACAATATACGAGCTTCTCAGAAGCCAAGCTCAACTCCACTTTGTTTCTATTCGGTTGCTGAATTTATCTTTGTTAAAAAGATTATTGAAAATAAAAATTTGGTTTACTAGAAACAGTTAGTTTATATTTTCGTTACGCATATTTACTTATTAATCAAAATAATTAAATTAAAACTTCGCTCATATTTAAATGCTGTAGAAACGCGAGCCATATTAACTAACATCTTTGTGATGTCACGATTCTGTCTTTTTGATGCACAGTCGTATATGTGTTCTTGCATGTACCCGCTAGTATCAGAATTATACATATAGAAAATAACGAATTAAAAACATGTGTAGCGCTGTCACAGACTTGTGACTTCATACTTAGAATACATTCAATACGTGGTCGAAAACGTCTTTTACATTTTTAATTACTTATAACTTTATTTTTAATAATATAAAAAAAAGATACGCGTCTAAAATTTCTGCTTTCTGAATTCATGTGCATAATTAGTGAAAAATATGCAAATATTGAATTCTCTCAATGTCATTATACAGTTACATCATACAGAAAATTTCTCAATTTCATTGTGCATATTACATATTACAATTAGAATAGTACTATCAGTGGTATTTCAATTATTTAGGTAACTAGTGATGTCACTATGATTTAAAACCATAGAGGAAACTTATCGTACCCATTTATCCGAGAAATACTGTATGCAACTGACAAAAAATCACGTAATGTTCTTTCGTAGAAAAAAATACATAATAAAAATTTTTGTAGTAAACGTTCGTAATAAAAAAATGATAGCAAATCCTTAAGTCCTTATTTATATATTTAGTACAAGTATACCTTTGAAAGGATACATTTATTAAATTACCGGCCTATACTATTGATATCTTAAAGCTTCGTTTGGCACGTGTGATTAGAATGTTATTTAATACGAAAGTGTTAGAATGTTTTTCTCTTAACACGAAAGAATCGATGCAGCGCTTCTTATATTTTTTTTTTTATACCACTTTGTTGCCATTATAGTTGTGACACACTCTCTATGTATAATAGCGCTTGTTTTGGTTCTCCATGACTAATTACACTTAAAACACTCATTTACAACTGGACTACTATTTAAAATGTACATCGAGTGCGTTATGTGTTCCTCGAATAAAACGCACGAGAAAATGCTTGTTTATTAACTTTTTTTCCTTAGGATTCGAATAGATTTCGTTTTCTTTGTGCGGTATAGCTTTGTGTGTGTGTAGGAGGCTTATGAAATTTTGTCAGTTTCTTAAACGTTACTTTTTATTAAACAAACATTTTCATTTCTATCAAAAATTTCAAAACTAAAGTATTAAACAGTCTTTTAATAAATTTCGAAAAACTATTAATAATAAATAATAATAAATTAATATTTTGAGATTAGGTTCACTTAATGATAATTTTTTGTTGAATCTAATCAACTTTAGATAAAGTATTCTCACAAAGATTGATTCAATTTGTAACGTTTGTTTATAGAAACTGATTTTGTTTCACAAACTATAGAAAAGAACTCGATTCGCGGCAAGTCATCGTTTCTATCGCCGCTGAAATCGAGCCACAAATTTTGGCACTGTCGCGTACGTGCCGGTTATCTAACCCTTTTTTGTTTTTCCTTTGTACGGTTCAGAAATATATTTATAAAGATTATTTTTTATGGCAGTATTCACGTTGCATTGCCTCAAATGCGGAAATCTGAGCTGTCTAACCGCGAACATTTAAAATTCTTTCGATTTCCGACAATCTAAAATAAAAAACATCTTTCCCCCTCTCCCACTAATAAATTATTTCGATCTCTTGCTAATTATTACCATTTTAATGATATATTATGATTGAAAATTACATATTCTCTTTTCTTTTAAATATAAAATTTTCTATGTCAATCATCTTTATCTGAAATGTATGAAACATAATTGTCAATTGAGAAACCAAAGTTAGTGGTATTATACATGTAAAATACTGTATACAAAATGTGTCTTATTAAATTTATCAAATCGAGTTGTAAACACCCTGTGTTTCCCCTAATCTAACACCTAAATTATGAAACGAAATCTCCGAGTGGAATGTTTTTAACTTGCTTAAACTGTCTTTCGGTTTGTACAAACGTTATTTTACGAACCAGTTTATCTTCTTCGATAATTTGCTTATCTCGAGAAACGTTGTCCCTTTACGAACCTTGTTACTTGCCTATAAAAAACAAAATTAAAAAGCGATTTGCTACTCATATGATTAAAAAGATTGGAAAGAGATTTTTTAACAAAATATAACAGTTGTAACAAATAGTATCATTTGTTGACCGTCCTTTCGATTAGCAAAAGTGAAATACGTACTGTATAATAAAAATATTTGGCACGTTTAGTAGCCTACTGACAGTAGGTTACCATAAAATTCGTAAGCAACTCAGTTTCCTTATCATCGGCAAGCACGTTCGGAGGAATGATTAAAAAGGAGAAGAGAGAAAATGATAGAGAAAATAGTACGCCCTCGAGCGTGCAAACGTCGCACGCTGGGCGTTTCTACTGATATCATCCTCTGTCCATAGCGGCTCTGTTCCTATTATGCCACTTACACTTGAGAATCCTCACATATGTTCGTCGAAATGCCGCGTTGCACAAGGCGTAACACATTGGGTTCACAGTACTGTTGATATAACAAAGGTAATAGAAAAAGTCCCATAGCTCCTGTGGTATGTACCAGGAGCAGGCTGTGATGGATTTAATTAGAACGAGAATATTGTACGGTGTCCAGGTGATGATGAACGCCAGCAAAATGGCCGACAATGTTTTCGCGGCCTTTCGATCGGCCTTCTTCTCTTGTATCTTTTTCTTCTTCTTGTTCGCGGGTTTGCTCGCAGCCGGTTTGCCCCCCGACGCTTTCGGAATGTTTTTCGTATTCAGGGGAATCCTTATGTCGGGCATGTGAGACGGTCTCCTAGTGCTCAACGAGGGGCTCACCGTCTCCTCATGGTACATTTTTATGCTTGCGGCCTCCGTGTATTTCCCTGTACTGTCGATAGCTCTCGGAAGCCGGATTATAATCGTGTATATCTAGATTGAAATATTATCATATAATATATTAGAAAGTTCAAAGTAGATAGCACAGAAATAAAAAATAAGGAAACGTAAAAATAAAGGAAAAGTGTGTATGTAATTATACAGCTCTGTATTATAATACTTAAAAGAAAGATGAGGTAAACCCGAAAAATCATTTGCTCAAAATCAAATCAAAAGGTTGAGTAAACATTTGAATAATCGCTGAGCTATTAAATCAAGCAACTTCTATTCAATAAGAAGATAGAAATATTAATAGCATAAAAATGGCTAATAAATTAACGAAGCGATTAGTTACATACATATAACTTTTTTCACAAATATTAGTAAGATGAAAATAATTAACAAATTATGAACGACTATGGAACGCGTGAGATACTGTTTGCATGCAACATTGTTAGAGATGTTAATAAATCCAAACATACAGAATCGTTAGAGTTGCTTCTCGTCGACAGCTCATCGGTTCTCTTAGTTTTTTTGTATTCGTGGTTATCAGCTGTACTGATGGGTTTCTCAACGGTTAACGTGGTAGGATGAATCCCACTTAGAGAGGCAGATCGAGAGACCGTACCAGTAAGAGGGGTTTCCGCTGATAACGGCGTTATGGCTTCGTCATAGCCGTGTCCTGTGCGACTGCTCTCAGCGCCTTCTATATCCTCCTCTTCATCATCATCCTCGCGACCACTGTGCCACCACGCGACACACCACATCTTCAGCCACATCCACGAAAATGGTCTGTGTTTCTGTACAAGTTTACACGAATTTATTATTAAGTATGAAGGTTATAAGAGAAGAATTTAATAAGTATATTTTATAAAGGAAATATCATGAAATCTATGATTAAATCAAATTTGAACTAGTCTTTAATAGATAGTGTATATTTAGTATTTCAATATTTACATTCCAATAGTTTATATCTGAACAGATAATTTAAATAGTTTATAGTTAGATAGATAGATTTAGTTAAATAGTAATTAAATGTTTACTGTTTTATATTGAGGATAATGTTTCTCTAGATAAGAGACCGCGATATGTGTCGCATTCATGTCGTCAGCTCCTGTGCTTGATTCGCTTCTAGGCCTTCTACAGTCCTCCATATCCAACGCTTCATCGCTAATTACAAATAAAGAGAAATATAGTATAATATACAAAGAATACATTGTTTAATATCGATTCAAGTTCCATTTTTGACTTTAACTTTTATCAATTAAGATACGGAATATTTTCTGACTACATTTACAAATTAAAGTATAACCTATAACATGGCGAATCTACATGAAACAGTAAGTCAAACGAGTTACGTACGAAAAAATGTCATTCTATATTTTCGACTTGCTTTTTCATATAGATGCACCCTTCTTCGTCAAATAAACGTGAAATAATTTACCTGGAATTACTCCTTTTACTAGCATCTTGTTTTCCAGCTTGTAAATAGGGAAGATCTTTCTGTCGTTTTTTGGTCTCCTTCCATATCCGCCAGTAAAGAATAATCATCACAGTGACAGGCATGTAGAATGCAGCAATCGCGGTACCAAATGTAATGTAATGATTTGTCTCGATGAATTGAATGTAGCAGGCGTTTATGGGTACTGTTCGTTGGCCTTCGATATAAGGCCAAGCGTAAATCCACGGTGGCCATAGAAGCAGCGAAATTCCCCATGCACATGCTGAAACACATTAAGTATTTTTTTATTTTTCCGTATTTTCTTTTAATTTTTTTCCATAATATTATTGTTAGATTGTGGATATTTATGCAAATTCATATTTTTATGAACACAATTGAAGAATTTGCAACAATGGGAAGGTAACACCAGCATTTTAGTTGTATTGATTGGAAAACAAATTCGATATTTACATTATTTCTGTAAACTTAATAATTTTTTAATGAAATACTTGTTGGATAAATTCACACTTTCTTCTTATATTTATTCTTTCGATATACGAAGAACCGTCGACATGAAAAAAGCTATGTCTCGAATATTTTTCTACGAACTACTTTCTTTATAAGTTTCATCAAAATCGACATCCGATATCGGTTCCACGTGTTCTCTTGTAAGAAGCTTTCCTGTATATGCATTATTGAATAGACAAAAGTAGGTTGATTTCTTTGTCTCTGTCCACAATGTCAAGGAGTTGTATAAAAAAGACTTCATTTGTCGATAACACTGGTATTGTGAAATGAAAAACAGGAGAAGAGTTTGTCTACCAACCAGCGACATCCAGAAATACTGAAATATCAAATGTAAGCTTAGACTGATGCTTATAAGACGCATAACAAGTTTAAGAGTATGCAATACAATATTTCTTCTGTGTCAATGATTGAAAATGATGATTGAAGGTACTAAAGTAGTACATGAGATGTAAAATTTATTAAAATCTCTTTTATAAAAAGTTAGATATATATTTTTATTATTAATCCATCTAAATATCTGAATACTCAAGTATTCAAATATTCAAATATCTAAGTACCCGAATATCTAAATATCCAAAATCACAGATATTAAAACACCTAGATACATAAACATCTAAATCTATAAAGGACAATATTGCCAGCCCAATCTAATCTTCTTAAAAAAGATAACAGAAACCTAATATGCATACCGATCATAATGGCTGCCTTCGAAGTAGTTCTCTTGGCACGATACGTAAGAGGCCTCGTAACAGAGAAATATCTGTCGAAGCTGATTATAAGCAGGTTCAAAACCGACGCGTTACTCGCCAAGTAATCCAACGCCAGCCACGTGTCGCAAATATGCGGTCCCAACGGCCAGTAGCCAAGCACGGTGTAAAGCGTGAAGAGAGGCATGGAAATTAGACCGATCGCGAAATCAGCTACCGCTAGGCTGAACAAGAAGTAGTTTGAGATCGTCTGCAGCTGTTTGTCGATCTTGAACGATATCATCACCATTATGTTACCGACGACGGTGGTCAGACTGAGGAATACGGCGATTATCACGATCAGTACGCGTTCCCATATCCTGTACGAGTGCAGTTCACCGCCGCAATCGAGACCATTACTCACGTTGTAGCTCTCGTTCCCAAAAATTTCCACCTCTGAAGTCACATTCATGTCTGAAGAGTTTCGCTATTGCCGAAAAATACTTTTTGTGCGTTCTGTTAATTCTCGAGAATCCTTTATGTTATTTTTTAATTATTTTCTTAAATAAATCTCCTCTTCTTCTTAATCTCTTCGTCTATTCTCCTCTCTTCGTTTATATATATTTCTCTTCTACGTTATATTCCTACTTTTTAAGTACAAATTTGCCCCTTTTTTATTTCTCGCCGATTTTTTTCGGCTTTCATTTATTGTTCCTATTATATGAAGTCGCGTACTCTTTGTGATTTTTGTAACTTTCTTCTTCCTTAAAATTACTTTCCTCTCTCTCTCTCTCTCTCTCTCTCTCTCTCTCTCTCTCTCTCTCTCTAATAACGTATCTTGTCTTTTTCTTCTTTTGCGCTTTTTTTTAATCCTAATTTTTAATTTAAATCCTTTGTTCTCCTACTTAAAGCAATTTATTTTACATATAAAATTTCCTTATTTTTTTTTTTTTTACCAGCTAGTTTTATCAATTTAGAATTCTTTTGAGGCTGTCCCTTCCTGTCAGGCTCGTTCTCGAGCTTTTAACTCATCCTCCTCTTTTTGTGCTTGTGTTTTAAACGTATTTCGGTTCTCGTAGAAGCAATACCCTTCAGGCTTCGTTTTCTCATTTGCTCTTCGAGTTGGCTTCTTTTCCAGCGAAAAAGTACTTCCTTTTCTATTTTCCTTCTCCCTCCTCCTTTTGTCCTGCTTCCTCCCTCTCCCTCCCCCTTTCTTCCTCCCGTTCTCCTTCTCTCTCTCTCTCTCTCTCTCGCGCGCGCGCTCTATCGTTTCTATTCCTGCGTATATCTGGAAATATTTTTGTTCTCTGCTCGTTATACGGCTCACATGTCACGTGTCCGGTCGGAACATCTCTCTTCGAAGTCCGTACTCTTTACAGGCTCTTCCCCGCTCCCTTCGCATGCAACCAGCGAACACAACTGGCGCACACACGCACGCACGTACGCACGCGCGCTGATGAGATAATTCCTTTAACTTCTGGACGATTTATTCCAGGATTTAGGAGACCGAGGGATGCGTCAACTGCATACCCTCTTCAGCGGTCTCGTTGATGGCGCGTCACCTGCGAACAGACAGATTACCATCATTTTCTTTCCTTCTTTGCGAATCACATTGCTGCATACTACCTCACCCATATTTCTATTGACGATGGCCTTTATCAGGCACAATATTTAATTATTGTCACACATTTCGAGTATTATTTCGAATCGAGAGAATAAACCGGCTCGTCCACCTGATATAATCATCACTTGACTTCTTTCTGTGGGGAACATCAAATAAATATCGCGTAACAGAGACAGAGTCAGCAAAGACGCAGGATATCAGACTCGTCGCAACATGTGCCACAATCAATCCGGAAGCGATAACAAGTGCAAGGACTCTGCAATCCAACGATTCCAAAGTTGCATCGATCAAATGCAGAATCAGAACCAGTCAGACTCGCATTATTTTCGTCTAGTCATCTTTTCATTACCCTGCTTCGTACAGTACATAGGCTCGTAAGTATTGGAACACTCGTAGCGATCAAGTGGAAATTGGCTCTCGTTTCTCAAGATTCATGACTCATGACTGTGTTTAAGCGCTTATCGTCTAGGGTTGCGTGACTGGTTAGAAGAGTATCACGGGGTAAGAGGAACGCTTCTTGACTCGATACGCGAGAAAAGAAGCGCCGTGGTTGGTCAAGAGGTTAGAAAAGAACAAAAGTCTCAACGACCAGGTAAAAATCCCGGTTACATCGGCAAATACGAGATGTTTCGTATTTTCCAGGATATTCAAAATATGGCAGGAGCCTCTTAAGAAGAGCAAACTGCACGTTGACAGGCGGCGGAAATTTACATTTTTGAAGATTCATTATGAAAACATTCTATAGATGTCCTATTTGTAATAACGAACCGCTTCTTTCATGATTTTCAGCCGTGTGTCGCATCGCTATATCATATATTTCCACTCTGCTCGATATATTTTCATATTCCAAAGAGTCCTCGACTCGCATGACGTCAATTTAATATTGGACATGGACCGGATTTTCTCGCGATTTTCTCTAATTTTTGACGAGCACGATATACGAGCGTATAACCGAATGAGAAAATATAAATATAATATCGTTTATCCATCGTTAATTTAAAATTATATTAAAATCAATATTATTCGTGTTTTCGTATATCATATTTTATTTTCTAACAATTTAATATTATCGCGTTTTATAATTTTGTTGTTGCAAGTAGATCGTGGATTTTTATGACGTATAAGAAATTTTAAGGAAAATTAGAAAAATATATATAAATAATATATAAAGATATCAAAATATATACAAAATATCCAAAATGGAATACTTGTTTTAGTATATCTAATAAAAGAAACAAATGAATATTTTGATTCCATTGTTCGTTACGTTCATAAAGATATAAAATTGCAGAAAAATTCCGTCTAATTAGATATAGTATTTCATATTATTATTTAATAATATTTAATATTATAAAGGAAATTGAAATTGCGTTATAAAATACATGGAAAATGAAACGAACGAATTAATTGATATTTATTACCGGCCAAGTGATCCATACCAGTATCCAGGCTGCCGTTGCCACCTTCGATGTCAATATGCCCTGGGATGTGCAAGCAAGCATAGTCAGACACGCCGCGATGTGCAGCCAAACGGAGGGAAATCATTTTGAATAGTTATGGCGACCCTGTAAAAATGGGCAAATTTACAATTTGAAAGGCAATAGTTTATAGACAGAGAAACCGAGCCTCTCAAGACCGGAACCTGAAATATTTCTGAAACTATTAACAAACTATCAAGGACGTAACGTTCTGCGTTGAATTTGTCGTCTTGCGAAAGTTACAAAATTTGTCACGTTGAAATTATCTGCCATTTTTCAATGCTCCAATATTTTACTTAATTCCCCGCTACTAATTTACAAGCGACAGAAAAAATAATCTTTTTACAACAGTCTCTTCTTTCGTAAATTTTTCGCGAATAAATTTTTCTAATACTATCGAGTTCTTTCATATAGGTAGCAGCACAGTTTAGCGTTGCAAAAGATTCTAAATCCTTGTAATTGTTCGACGTACCAACTTAAGGTTCAGAGAGCATTTTTCAGTTTCTTGTTATTTCCTGCTCGATACTAATCGACGTATGGTAATCATATTTGTCGTATGAAGGACTAAATGTCCCCGTGGACACTAGCGGAACTAATGGATCTTTCAATTACTATTGACCGGCTCATAAACGCGTAGTATACTTGATTTAAACGAACAGACGACCATAGAGCACAGTTTAGCGTTGCAAAAGATTCTAAATCCTTGTAATTGTTCGACGTACCAACTTAAGGTTCAGACAGCATTTTTCAGTTTCTTGTTATTTCCTGCTCGATACTAATCGACGTATGGTAATCATATTTGTCGTATCAAGGACTAAATGTCCCCGTGGACACTAGCGGAACTAATGGATCTTTCAATTGCTATTGACCGGCTCATAAACGCGTAGTATACTTGATTTAAACGAACAGACGACCATAGAGCACAGTTTAGCGTTGCAAAAGATTCTAAATCCTTGTAATTGTTCGATGTACCAACTTAAGGTTCAGAGAGCATTTTTCAGTTTCTTGTTATTTCCTGCTCGATACCAATCGACGTATGGTAATCATATTTGTCGTATCAAGGACTAAATGTCCCCGTGGACACTAGCGGAACTAATGGATCTTTTAATTACTATTGACCGGCTCATAAACGCGTAGTATACCTGACTTAAACGAACAGACGACCATAGAGGACGTGGACGACATCAATTTTCTGAATAGAACGGTTCATTTTCCTATTTATCGTTAATTATACTTCGATGAAGATGCACTTCGTTCTTCTACTAATTTATGAAACGAAACGTTCGTTCCTCTACTGTGATAATTTCTTTTTAACAAACAATTCATCTTTCTATATTTATTCGTTACGTCCTGCAAAAATAAAAATGATTGTTAAGCAAATTCACCTTCTTATGTTGCTAATAATCAATGAAATGCGGACATTAAATAATTGAAATAAAAAAAAAAGAGAATTCGCTCTTTACCATTATCGCAGATATGCTATGGATTATTTGCAAAGTGTTGAATCAAATCAATAATCTATGGTGAAACGTTGTATGTACCTGTTATATTGATTATTGATTCGTTATAACAATGTAATTATCGGTATTTAGATGCACGCAGTCATGTTGGTAAGTATAGCGATGTGAGCATAAATTGAAAATCCTAATTAAACATGATATTTGTCGTTATTTACTGATATATACGTAGGAGATAATTAATGAAGTGTACATTCTATTTTATGTTACGTTATTATCGCGAAACACGCTACGTAGCTACGACGCAACAATTATATTATTCCAACGATTCGAGGATGATTTTGAAATTCTCATAAATTTTTGTAAATTACTGTTGCAAATAATCATTCGTCATTCACATCCAGCCACCAATCATGAGTTTCGTGAACGAATGGCGGCTGGACAAAATTTAATTATTATAGAAATCTATTATAAAATATATTAAATTTGGCTGGACGAAATTTGAAACACCCTATATATATACCATACATTTCACATTACCATATTACACACGTCTTATTTCCATACCGTAGCATATTTTAAATTGCATAAACACCCACAGTTTAATGAATATATTTACGAGAGTAATTTCGAAACTGGCCATGTCCACTCCCTAAACCTAAATTGACTTTAGTTTTTGAATATTAAAAGCAAAAATTTCTACATATCGTTACTAAACTAACTTCAGCTTAACACTAACTTTACCAAGCTCGGTCAAATGACCGGTTTGAAAATTTCATTTAATATTGTACACTCATTGTTATTTTCTTTGCTCGTCCAACTTTATCTAAATTCTTATATTAACAAAAATTGAGAAATTGATTGATCAGATAATAGAAGAATTTACATCAAGATAGACGAACAAAGAGATAACGATGAATGTACAATTTGAAACTAAATTCTGGTTATTTGATCGGGTCGACTCTACAGTTAGTGTTAACCATGCCCAACGCAGTTTGATTTTCGCTATTCTAATAGGCAGCTGGGTTCAGCTGGTAGGATTTTGTGTGGCTAGAGCCATCGACGAATAAATCCCAATTATCATCGTTTGTAATAATTCCTGAAAAAACGATGGACATTTCTACCAATATTATTAATGGCAACTTTTCAGGCTAATTGTTGGTATCCCTGCAGCATAAGGTAAGTTTTGACATAGGATAGACGTGGCAACGTTTCAAATGGAAACAAACGTTAGATGCGGCAGTTTTTCATATTAATACCGACTTTCGAAAGGCTGAAATCAGTTAGATTGGTCTCTGATACAGTGAAATCGGGAATGGCAGAAAAGCAGGGTGGTCCTTAAGCGTAGTGACAACTAGAAATGACACGAACTGCTACATGCGATCACGAGTGATTCGATCACGTTCGTTCGCAATCAGGCTTATTCTTCTTGTAATTTGTGATTCTTTGCGATTGCTTCTGATTGACGGAGAGCGTAACTGCTTCTTTCCACGCATCACATAAGCTGTATATTTTGTATCGACCATATCAAATGAATATTAGGATTTTAAGATCGCCAGGAAAAATTAATATTTTATTTTTTAAAATTCCGATATGAGAGACGAAGCAAAGAAAATTGAGAATTATTTTTCGTTTTTAATATCGAATAAAGTAGGATTTACGTTATATGCAAAAAACGTAGCGTGATCTTGAAGTTTCATCATACGCAGATATTTTTATACAAGCTATATGGAAGTATTTCGTAAGGAATAATTCGATCAAGATCAAGAATTACGATCACGATGATCGAGTTCACTCGAGATGAAAAAATCACGATCACGGTCATGAACAGAGTCAAATATTGATCGTAATCATGATTCTGCGATCACAGTGATAGATTTGCACGCCACCTTTAACACTAACTTTACCAGGTGCGGTTTCAAAATTTTATTTAAAATCGTACATTCATTGTTATTTCTTTTCTTGTTCGTCTAATTTTATGTAAATTTTTATATTATCTGATTAATCAATTTCTCAATTTTTGTTAATATAAGATTGAAATTTTGAAACAGGGCCTCGTAAGGTTTAGTGTCCATGATAACACCTTTTGCTGCTATCATTTATAGCATAGCTGTGTAGCGTTGGTCAAATCTGAAAGAATTTCTTCAAGCAAATGGACAGTCCCAAAAAAGATTTAGTATTTTCATTTTACGTTACTCTCGGACAAGATTGTCATATGTTGCGTGGATTAGTATATGTATTGTCATTTGTGCATACCATATCTCATCTATGTTAACTAGTTAGTTGTTTTTGACGCGTATACTCGTCATGGAGAAATGGCAATATTTTGTTTTACGACGAGCCCTGTCGGTAATAAAATTAAAAAATAAAGCAGACATTTCGTTACAACTTAATTCTATAACAGCCACGCATACTCTGTGTTTGACGAGTATACTCATCATTGCTTAATTTTTGCAACATATTTTAGGTACACACTTTTCAAAGTTTCCAAAGAGATCGCAATATCCAACTGGTTAAAAAGATGACGCCACTTACGATCAATGCGACGCGACACTACGACAGATCAGTGTCATCAATCCACCACGTATTTAAGAAACTTTCGTAATGACCAAAATTAGCATCGGTGTTGGCTAAATAAATCTACGGTCCTGTGAAAAAAGAGATCTCAACGAATACCTCGATATTTTTTCAAACTAGACACGACGAGTTTTCATACTATATGTTGCATATCTGCGTCTCATTTAACAGCAAGAAGCAGAGCTCGTTCGAGAGTAAACCGAGAAGCACAGTAGACTTGTTTGTCGAGGAAGACTCATATCTCCATCGTATAACATAACGTGTTTACACTGCAGATGAATTCGTCAGGAAACGCTTTGGACTGTTACGGTGAAATACGTTGTGATTTGTTGCTACGAATCTTCGTTACGCGAATACACCGTAGCAGCTCGATGAGATGATGAATGATTTTAGTATACGACATCGACACTGATAAACATCTACGGACGTGTTGGGATAGGTAAACAAGTCTCATTTTTCGTATATGTAAATTTCCGTCACACAACCATGGAAAATGGAGCGAATCTTCCAGGACATATAATTCTCTTTTCCTTCACTGATTTATAATTGCTACTATAGATAGCGACAGTGGAAATGATATTGAGAATAACAGAAAGAGAGAGAGAAAGGGAGAGTGTTCCAGGTTTAATGGCCAAACTTTGCTAGTGTACGATATGAGCAGATAGTCAAGCTAAAAAATATTATATAAACATAGGTCTTTTAAAGCTTTATTAAAAACTTTAAACAAATATTGTATATTAATAATTTACTTGTACTTTAGGTCCATAACCTGTTACAAGAAGTTTGTTGTATTCTTATTTCTAACTTCTTACACCATATTTATATTCTTACATTGAACTCTTTAGTTAGTATATTGTACTATTATTGTGTTTATATTATATTTTATTCTGTGATGTTATATTATTTAACTCATTTTTAATTCATTATGTGTACTAGATATATATGACCACACATATATCTTATATATGTGTGTACATATTATGTAGCTTTAAGAAGAATAAAAGTACAAATAATTTATCACATACATATTTTTGATAATTTTCTATCTCGTGCTACACGCGACAATGTAACGCTAAATGGAGTGTACTCATAATTAATTATTTCCTATGTCTAACCGTAAACAATGCCAACAAATATCAAGTTTAATTAGCGTTTTCAATTTATGTCCATGCCGCTACACTTATCGGTGTGTTTACGCGTACCTAGACGCTCGTAATGACAATGTTATCATGAATCGATAATTAATATAACTGGAGCGCACAACGTTCCATCATGGATTATCAATTTGGCTCAGTCTTTTGCGCGTAACTGATACCATATTTCCGATAATGGTAAGAAAGAAATTACTACAAATTTCGAGTTATCTTAAAACTTTAAATCGACTACTTTATATAACCCTTCAGTGTCGTACATCTATATGTGTGTATGAGTACAATACATGTGTAGCAGTCGTGTTTCTCTTCTAAGGAAATTTTAAAATGCTTTACATAATACACACGATATATAGGATTTACCTAAGTGTTTTCAGCTGAAATATATTTCGTCCTACCTATTAATTACGTCGAAAAGGTATTTCGCGTAAAAGTTGAATGGTTTCAACGGCACCATATTCTGATGTTATTAGTTTCCCTATCATCTTTTTTCTTTAATCGAATCATATATTGTTTAATATGTTGATCGATGCAGCTCGAGATTCTCTCTATAAAAAAAAAGTTATTAACCTACTTACGTCGAAAAACTATTAGTTCAGTATATACTTTAACATTTATTTTGTAAAAGTTGTCGTATGAAAGACAAGGAGAATAGACAGAAAAATAGTGCCTTACGTTTTTCCTCGTATAATTAACCAATTAGCTGTTGTTGAGGAGTATGCTCGTCATGAAGAAATCTCAATATTCTGTGTTATGACGAGCCCCATAATAAGACAATCATTTCATGATAACTTTAATACTATATTACAACAGCCACATATACCCTGTGTTTGACAAGTATACACGTCATTGCTTACTTTTTGCGTCACTTTTTAGGTACAAAGAGATCGCAAAAAATAATTGGCTAATAGTATCAACGATATTTCAGTTTAGATGACTCTTAAGTGACTCACCCTGTATATACGAAAGTTTTCCATGGCAAGTGTTTGAATACTTTCGCAAGCATGTATATCTATGTTAATAATTCCACTATAATATCAGACTCTCTTCGTTCGATTAACGATATTATCTGAACAGTCTGAAACTGAAGCTTAACTGTGTTCCAGTGATGAACGGTGAATATCTACAATATTTGTACCTGTATAACACGGTTTATTATTAAGTGGCATGGTTGCACGTCGATAGCTTTGCATTAGTTCTCCTTATTCAGGCTATAAATAATTTTCCGATATTGTTTCATCCTCGCACGCGTAAGCGCCCATAAGCCACGCCGAGCGATAGTTATTCTCTTCGTACACATTAAAAATATCATCTTGAGAAAGGATCATGCTCGTGGCTAATGGAAAACTGCCGACATAATAATATCTATCCTGTGGCCTCGTTGTAACACCCTTTCAATGCGAATGAATATTAAAGCCTGACATGTTGATATCAACAATAATAATTAATCTCTCTATTTTTAAACGAAGAATTTACTAATAAGAACAGGAGTATCTATTATTCTAAAAAAAAAATAAACGCGAAATATTTTTTATTATGCTTCTTTAACACTAACTTTACCAGGCTCGGTCAAATGACCGATTTCAAAATTTTATTTAAAATTGTACGTTCATTGTTATTTCCGTTGTTCATCTAACTTTATGTAAATTTTTATATCAACAAAAGTTGAGAAGTTGATAAATTAGATAATTTGACCGGTTCTAGTAAGATGTGTTAAAGTGTGAATTTGGCGCACCAATGCCTGGCAAACGACGATATAACAAAATTTAACATGCCGCCAAATTCGAATTTTAGAAGAACGATGTCTCATATCCATCGACCAAATAATTGCTATATCAATAAAAATGATCGAAAAATTCCTTAGGAATATTATATGCTGATGGCAAAGATGTATTAATACCAGCGGTACAATATTTTGGTTAATAGAGTTACTTTTAAAAAAAGCAAAAGCATATTTGTTTTAATAAAAAAAAAAGTTATTTTATACGTTACGACCTAATGAATTTAATAATTGGAAATTCAATAGACTAACAAATGTCTAAAACACACTATCCAACGGTCGACATAACATGATTTATATAGGTCTAGTGATTTTATGACTTTATTCGTCAACTCATCACTCACCAGCGGTCGAACCTTCGCTTCCCATTGCTGGTCAGCCCACTCTGCATTCCACTTTAACCGAAATACAAATTCGACAGCTCTACCAATCACGGGAAACAAACAAGGCACACCTTCGACCACACCCGACGCAAAATATAAAGCATCGTATCAAACAGATTTTTCGATCAAACTCAAAGTCGATTTAACTCGATCAACTTTTCAAACAAGCTACAGGTACACTATGAATGTTTGTGTATTTACGGAATATCAATTCAACCCTTTGAACGCCCAAAACATTAAATCTGAGTTATTTAAAAAGTGCAAAATTTATATATTTATATACCTTTGTGACGGTACTCGACGACGGAATTTTCCAACGGCTTCGCGACACAAAGCATAATATCATCAAAGCATAAGGTCGACATGTCTAATATGCCATCGATATCCCTACGGTCCTTCCGCCGAATATTCGGAAGAATGCTTACGCGGCAACGGTCGCGAACGTCTAACGAACGCGTGCGTAGTGGGGATATCGAGGGGCAACAAAAGAAACGAATCTGTCCAAAGAGTCATTCGGTTTTGAGCAGTGAAGTGCGAAGGGTCGAGTGTAACGGGGAAGCAAACATAGTCGAGAAGCGAGGATTGTTGATTGTTGGTTGTTGACTGTTGATTGTTAAATAAATTATATTGTTGAACATCGAGAGTATTTCTTGGGCATCTTATATCAAACACCACCTCATCTTTTCATATATGTGTTTTATTCATTTTTTGACTCCGCGTATCTCTAACTCGCTTTCATTCCCACGCCATTCTTTTCATACATATAAAACGTATGTGGTGTATTTATATGATATTATACAAATATTACATTTCCATAATATTACATAATATTATTTATTTTGATATTTCGAGATCAAAGTTTAATACCAATGTTATACTGATTTACAGGCTGATTGCTGTTTCGGCGAAGGAGTTTTAGCGAGAATGGGTTAGTTGTTAGTCAGGGGCAGAGTTCGACTAATTTTTAACACAAGCGTGGCGCCAATGCGACATTGGCTTAAAGTTAAAAGGTTGAAGATAAGCGAAACGCTTTAATAGTTGTTCCTAATAGATTCAACGGGGACGTTCCTCTATCTTGAAATTCCCCTCGAAGTACTTTTATCTGTTTCAATTAATTCACCAGGTTTCACGTTCAATTAACAAAAGCGTTTAATTAAAATGTTAACTACAGAACTTCAAAGTGTAAACACTTTGAAGCGAGAATTGACATCGCAAAAGAGGAGAAAACGGAGGATTTTAACATGTGAAGTCTGAATGTTCCACCTTGGTGTCGCAGTTGCGCTAGTTCCGACAGATGGATATCCGTTCCGACCTGGCTAAAGTGAATAAGCAATCTCTGAATGCAAGTGCTGAATACAAGTTTCGTAGGTCCTCTTTAGCGGACCAACTACAAAAGGCCGAAACAAACACGACGAAACTGTTATTAATGTTTCTCTGTATCGCGAAAACGTCCGTGAAAGTGTTTCTTTATTTTAAGAAATTATTAAAATAGTGACGTCGTTGTTTCAAAGCAACTGGCGGGAAATTTAAAACTGCGCGAAAGAAAAGAACTGAGAGTACTCTTAAACTCGTGTTCTTTTTAAACGTTTTTCTTTGACAGGCACGCGTATCGATTAATGTAATTCAATAACGACTAATAACGATATAACAGAAAAGATTGTCCTATAAACTCTTTTCTTAATGTAGAATATCTTTATTATTTCGAGTATTAAGCGAAAATTGAAAATATTGAAAATATCGCTGTTCCGAACAAAAATATTTTGTTTATAAATAAAAATTTGTAGATTCAAAAAGAACAAAACAGCATAAAAGAAACGAAATAAAATATTATCAAATAGTAGATGAAGTTATTTAAGGAGTTAATGTAATTTATCTAATAACCTAATATAACCATTCACTGTGCTGATAGAACTATTGGATAGCTCTATCTAACCTAGCTAATAAACTTATGGCAGCTCTATATGAGTACTTAACGAAGTTATCTGAACGGCTAATTAAACTACCTAAGAAATTAATGCAGTTACCTGATGAACTGATAAGCTTACGCAGGAAGAAATCTGAAATTTATGATCGATGACTTTGTTACTTGTCAATTTACTAATATCGCGATTTGCTAAATTTTGAAACTAAATTCCACGAGTCTGAAGCCATTTAATCGTTTAAAGTAAAATTATAAAATTGTAAAAGAGGACACGTATGATCTGCAATTCTTCGCTTGTCAATTCGTTAATATCATTAATTGGTAATTTATCGGTCAAGAGGTCTCCGATGGTAACACAGCGTGATTTAAAACTCTTGCATGGTGCCTCATATTTTTATATACTATTTTATTTATTCACCTGCACGGCATACGGTCTATTTACAGCAATTATTGGCTTCTAGTTTCTGGATTAAATTGAGAAACTGCAATCGATTACTCTGCTTTATTTCTCACTACTAAGCGAACAAACTTCTATTTATTCTACCGATACGACAAGCAAACCGCGGATAATGCGAGTGAACATAGGAAATATCCAAAGCGTAGTATTTGTTACGTTCACAATTCAATAGGTAAAAGAAATTTCTATCCAGCGTTCACTTTTTACGTCATACCCATAAAAATATGAATTCAGCATAAATACGATGTCTGATCTTTCGGTTTGTTTTACAAGTGACTGCGAGCGAGTTAGATGCAGCGATCCGACGAGGAATCACGACAATCCCAACCGATTTACCAGCGAATAATACGGTTGAACACGAGTCAACTATCGCATAGAGACAATCTCAAGGGTACACTGCCCGAGGAAATAGAGACTATTGACCTGTGATGAAGCATTGGTACCTCTGGATCGATTACACTCCATACAGCCTCTTCGACCATCTTAACAGCTAACTAGTGGAAATACACACAGTGGCTGACGAAAGTATTCGAATACTTGCTACGGATCTGTTTTATGGAATATTATGTGCACTGTAGAAAACTTTTGGAAATTTCGCTGGCTCTGTAACGCAGCTATCGTGTTTATGTAATAGTAAAATTTGAGATTAATTCTGAAAATGTACATGTACGAGTATACATAGAAGCTACAAGATATTTATTGCAAACGTACACTTAGTGGAAAATTAGTATACACGGCGCGAATAGTAGTTTTAAAGGTACAATTAATGTTAAAGATAGTGTCATTACACGATCGTAGCTCGTTAATATAACGAATAATCCACTGTTCGAGTACTTTGCTGATCCTCACGAGCATGTCTCTATGCTTCTTATAAATATCTTGTAACTTTCGTACAGAATGGACCAGTTAAATAGGATCACCTAAATATCTCCATTATCGTATTAATTAATATTGTATTATCGTATAAAAAATTTTTTCAGAAGAAACATGCACTGTTTGAAGCAGCACACGTAATATTGGAAATTGGTTTCCTTAGTGATCGTTTCTTTTTACGAGATCCGAAGATCACTGATATCTTTTTGTCGATAAGCCTATATTTGTGTTTGGATATTTTCCTAGAGCATGGAAAAATAAATTCAACGACCTATAGAACTATGGTCCTTCCGATCCTATGCTTTTCGGATATTTGCGTCTGAATGTATTAAAATTTTACGTGATATCTCAGGTTACGCAGCACACTGACTCTCACGTTTATGCCCAAACATAAATATCGGCTCCTATTACAAGCGATAAGGCAATGGATGATCGCAACTGCGGAAATATTTTCGAATGCTAACCAATGTTTACGTTTGAATGCGTATACACGAATTAGTATGCTGGATGTGAATTGAAATGCCGCGTAAATTTTTAGCAAGTTCGAAATTTAGAAGCGAATATCTCAAAATTAAATAATTCGAATGATATAGTTCTATATATGGTTGAATTTGCTTTTTCATTCTCTACAGGAATATTTAAAAATAAATACACGGCTATCAACGAAAAATATCTGTAACCCTGAAATTTCATAACGAAACAATCACTAGAAAGAAAAATCTACTTTGAGTACTACGTTACGCTCCTTGAAGCAGTGCAATTTTCTCCTGGGTAGTTTTCTTACACGACAATAAGTAGTGCAGCTACTTAGGTGATTTCATTTAGTTAGTCCACCCTGTATACATTTTCAAGTTCGTTTCAAATTCGACCAACATATAGTCCTGTCTCGTTACAGTGCTAATGAAGTTTCCAAACGTTTTATATAATGCGTACAATATTATTCAGCTTCTAATTAATTTACGACTAAAGCGCAACTGTAAATGGAATAACAAAAAGAGGATTCTCATTGAAAACCAGTTGACAATTTCTAAATATAGTCTCAGGTTGGTATAGTCGCTTATCTTCAAATTGCACTTGTAACTACTTAGAGTTACAATTTAATGGGGTGAATTCTACAACGTTTCTCTGTACGGCCAGGAGTTGGATTGTTCAGGACAGTTACGCGCCTCATTCGGCTCGGTGCCAACAGGCGTGTAAAGAGTTTCCATAGAACGACATTCGGCAGCAAATTCACGGAGATCGACCTACGACCAGGACGTTCGACACCTTCTTTTTTCACGGCCACTTGAAACAAAGTACGTTCTTTCAATCGGCTTCGCCCAGAAGCTTATTCTCTGTGCGATATTCAAATATCAAACTCCTGTTTTATGGTTCATTTCAACGTTTTAACTACAGGTCACTTGCCACCGAAAGCAGCTTCCATTTTTATCTCTTTAGTACGATTCAATGGAAGATTTTAGGAACATTGGCGTTTGAATACATTCAGTTTGCAGTTTCCAGCGTATAAAATCTTTTCAATTCTCAGGGGTCTCGAGACTTTCAGTATCCCAGCCCTAATTTTTAGAACTCTCACAAAGTTCAATTAATCGATCGTATCGCGAATGTAAATCAACTTGCTCTATCATTTTCTATAAAATAGTTAACGGCGTGATTAATGAATCACGTCCATAGGGATTGTTCACTGTTGAGAAATTTCCTAACACTTGGAAACCCGGCGCACTTTGCCGCGCGCAAGTTACAACGTTATTACTCGGCAAAGTAAAAGCTTATTCTTTTTTTACACTTATTTTCATCTTTTTATAATTTTGTTATAGAAAAGCTGGATCGAAGAGCGTAAGGCCATAGGAAACTACGTATCGATATATTCATGGTGATCATGCATCGACAGTTATTTATAAATAGTTTGATTATTAATAAATAACTTCTTCCTTCTTTTCAGTTATTCTTTCGGTGTACGAGTTACAACAGCACATGTTTCCCAATCTTTTTTCAATCGTGCTCTACCTCAGCGCCTCGAAGATCCTGCTGTATCCTTTAGAAGTAGAATCTAGGTAAAAAATGATCGTATCTAGTACTATATATATAAACACATAAGTACTGTACATATAAAGTACTACATTACTCTGCTGTACTTTTGTAACGTAAAACGACCAGTACCATAGAAAGTATTATATGTATTACTTTATCATATTTGTAGTACTGTAGTACAACGAGTATTATACTCCAACTTCAACGAACAATAAACTTTAAGCTTAAGCGAACTCTCGAGAGTTTCAAAGAGTAACAAATTCAATTCTTTGCTGCTGCCAATCTTGTATCGACAGGAATAGTAAACATTTTGGAACGATGTTACAGATGGAGGCGTAGAAACGTTATGATACTGATAGTTTTGGCTTAGATGTAAATATCCCTGATGTACTCGTGCTTTGCACAAAATATACTGCTTTCGTTACCGTTCATTTCGTATATTGTTCTTTCTTTACAACAATCTTTCCAATGATGTATGTTTATATGACATTTTTTCCTTATCTTGACCTGTGTGATATACATACAGACAACGTTTGCCGGTGAAGAAATGGGATAACCTATATAAAGTGCATCTATATTATTTTGTACTGTACTTTCAATAAAATAGTACAACAACTACTATACATGTATGTTTTTTACGTACATCACATTGTATGCATTTTTGCATCTTCAAATTTTCCATCAACGATTATAATAATTAAGTAGCTTAAGAGATGGGAAGAGAGAGAAATGGGATAACCTATATAAAGTACATCTATATTATTTTGTACTGTACTTTTAATAAAATAGTACAACAACTACTATACATGTATGTTTTTTTACATACATCACATTGTATGNCATTTTTGCATCTTCAAATTTTCCATCAACGATTATAATAATTAAGTAGCTTAAGAGATTTTCGAGTGACGTTTCTTTGGAAAATTGTTACTGTCATCGACATCTAAATACTACAAGGATTACCGTGTACAGGTTAACCGTATTATGCTGAAGCATAGCGATAATAATCTCCTTCTGTTTGGCAAGTATAATCCAGCCAGAGTTACGGGATACGGAAATTTATCTGGTGTCGTCTCTATAAATTTCTCTCGGCCGCTATCAAATGAACCGATCGATGTCATTAATTATTTAACCAGATCGCCTAATTATCATAATCGTTTAACAGTGTAACAATATGATCGATGCGTAAACTGATCGTTTATTTATTCACTACTTTGTCACCTGATTAGTCAACTAATAAGACTCGATTATCCAAAGATTTCGAATTTCGCTTAAACTTTAATCAATTAATTGCGGAATTTTATTTTAGAAACCTCCCCTGAGGTTAGGTCGTGGAGTGCATAAATAAATACAAGCGACGAGTATACTCGTCGGACGCAGTTATCTGTTTAACGTAACTCGTTGTTGTTAATTTCACAATTAATATTTATAGCAAATATTAATTTTCGTTAATTCTTCGACGTGGAAATTACGCGCGAAGCTAATCAATCGTCATTCATATCAAAACAAAGAAGGAAATATACTAAATATTATAATGTATGCTACGATATTTAGATAATGGAAAATTCGAATAGCTAGACGTCCGGATAATGGCGTTTTATTGTATCGCAAAAGTACCTTTTAAGACGTTGGTAATGTTTGTTGGTTTATGAAAGTCATACTATGTCATTATGACATGCAAACAGAGCATCCACCGTTGGTATTTTCAATTTTATTTTTAAACGAATACGATTTTGCTCGATCAAGTCGATTGTCTGTTCTCTATGACAGCTGACTGTGTCACGTTGCCAACGATACATAACACTTCGACAAGATCGTCCATTGTTCCAACGAAACAATAACGATCGTAGCGCCATTTACTGGAAATCCGTCGAAACTTTCGCGTTCGTTCGGTATTATACTTACACGATGATATATTTAAAGATATAAAATAACAGAATGAACTTTTGAAGGAAGTAAAATAAAATTCTAGTTATTCTTATTCAGTTAGCTGTTACGACCTCTTGGAAAAGCGTGTAACCTAAAATGTGTCGCATTGTTCACACTATATACAGATTTTTCATAATAATTATTTATATCTTTTTATTTGTCCGTTTCATTTTGTCTTGGTCTCCAAATATTCGAAACATCTTAAAATTTACGAACATACTTCAGTTTTCACTAAAGTTCCAATTTGAACAACAAATTATAACTGCTTTTTACGCATGACGAATATACTCGTCATAACATAAGATACTGTCATTTCATCATGACGAGTATACCCGTCAGAAACAGCTAACTGGTTAATAAGGGGAACTGTGCGCTTTTATCTTTCATCTGTATGTTACGGTAGATCAAAATATGGCTTGGTCGTTGCATGATATTATGCATTATTCATTTTCAGAATCACTCTTGCGAAATTTCAATTTAAAAGAAAAAAGAATCTTCAATTTTCTTCTTGCATTTTCTACTTTACATGCTAGTTCTTTTTTCTTATGCCTATATGTATGTATATTTGTATGTATGAACATCGTATTGCGTAGTACCAAGGTAAAATTTATTAAAAAAAAAAAGGAAGAAGAGAAGATATTGACGTTTAAATGTATGATCATCGTATCGCG
Organism: Bombus difficillimus; assembly: GCA_014737525.1. NCBI lineage: Eukaryota > Metazoa > Arthropoda > Insecta > Hymenoptera > Apidae > Bombus > Bombus difficillimus. The sequence goes on from JACXIT010000129.1 coordinate 710,780, forward strand.
TAACATGTAATTAAAACTTATTTAAAAAATGGAGAAAAGGGAGAAGGATAAAAAGTTTCTACGTTTGCGCTTAACGAACGATAAAACAGATTTTCAATTATAAATTCTACTTACTTTTCGCTGATGTGTGCTTTCTGGAGCTCATAGTTGGTTAACGACAGCATGTCACATTTCCTGTTACACCGACGAATCCTCCTCAGGGAGCGCACCGCGGTTAATGAAAGCCCCATCGCCAGTCACCGGCATCTTGAACCTCGTGAACATAATAGCCGGCAGAGAATTCTACTTTTCATCGATCGAAACCCGCCTGAGGTTGCATTCTTCAACCGGGTATTTCACAGTCACGATATATCACAGTCGAAGGTGGTACTTCAGTCGGTGTTTCGCGGAATACAACGAACGATTACTGCAAATAAAAAAAAAAAAAAAGAACAAGTATGAGAGGAGCCTCAGTATACTGAATTAACTTTTCGAAGGATAGGAACAAAGAATATCACGAAATAGCTTTAGCGAGAAAGTTTAAGCTTTAATGAGTTAAACAATTTTTAATTTAGCTAAATCTAATTTTTAAAATTCCTCACGTGCGTAGTTAAATTAAGCAATGACGAGTATATACGTCGAACGCAGGCCAACCGCTCGTATTACAAATTTTACAAAAAAGTAATGTAAAACAAGGAAGTATCACATTTTTATTTGATAAAAAATTAACAATTTATTGTTGAAAAAGGTATCGTTAGTAAAAATTTAAAAATTGCCAAAAAATAATAAAATGAAGTAGACAAAAAATATCGGAGAATACCCGATATACACAATAAAGTAAACAAATGGCGATTCATTGGGGAAAATTGAGAACTCAATTTATACAAAGCGATACATTATACGAAGCATAACCGATACATCAAAGAGAATAATCCAGTAATAAAAATTTTTTTTATAAAATACATAACAATTTTACTAGAAGTATAAAGGAAACATACCGCTAAATGTTACATTTATATTACCTTTTACTAAAATTTTGAGTTTTTATAGTAAATGGTAATTCTTTATTTCACACGACGAGTATACACGTCAACCGGCCCGAAATCGAGTTTTAGATTAACGTGTATACACGTCGAACGCAGTTAATACGTAGACTTAAGTAAAGAAACGTACGTCAAGTTCTACGACTACCGTTTTAAGTACATATAAAAAGTACGGAGGAATGAGAAATAGAAAATCATAAATCAAACGCATTTTTAGCCAGCAGAGGCTGAAATAAGATGAAATTACTATCGATTAAGTTTTAATATTTTAATCCACTAATAATGGAACAACGTTAAATGAATTTAATTGTATTGTTCATAAAGCAAAACTTATAAGAGATGATAATTGGTATGGAGGTTATTCTTATATAAAAAAAAAAAAAAAAAATAAATCGGAACGTAGAATAAGATTTTTCCATTTATACCTCCATTTTCGAGAAAATTAAAGTTGGAAATTTGTTAAGTATATGCGAATAGCGTGACAAATTATCATTTTTAAAACCTCTGACGGAAACGTAATATTGCGTTGTTATTAGGGTTAACAACCAATTAGCCGGTTTATCATAGTCATCAGCCTACATACGAGTTCTAAGATCTATACGGATAGCGGAACTTTGAATTCTAATTAGAACTCGGAAGTCGTGCAGTTTCTTCGTGCTGTTTCAATAGCAATTATATGTATAGTTTATCACAAAGCCACAAAAGCGACGAAAGGAGATTGCCAGCCAGTTGGTCAAATTGAACATTCGTGTTAATATTCAATATTTTGTCTCGATCAATCTTATGTTACAACTTTTTCTATTTTCATTTAATTTTCATTTGATTTTCATTCGATTGTTTGGATTATTTTCTGAACTTGATTTAGGTATTGATATTAAAATATGAATTTACAATTTGGATATGAATGGTAATAAAAAAATATAAATTTCCATAAACGTCCAGACATTACTAATTCGTTATTTAAATTCAAGGTTGAGAGCTATAATCTTTGGAAGTTTCCATTTCTCACGATTAGATGCTTTCTAGAGGCGTCCTAGTGAAGTGTTTGCCTTCGTAACAGCGACAACTTTACTGTACCGTAATGTTAGTTCCTTTTCGCGAGAGTTGGCACGAATGATTTGTTTTTATTGTTTTTCCCCTAAAAGCGTGCGAGTTCCTTCCTTCTCGAGGAGGAGACACGTAACGTGTACACGCGGGTGCAGTTATAGCGAAAGGACGCGCGATAAAATGTGTGTTGAAAGTCATCGGAGCTTTGTACTCTTTTATCTCAATAAAATCCAGCAGTCCGGACTGAGTGAGAGAAATGTTTTGAAGATAGAGACAGAGAGAAGAACAAAGGAATGTGAACGTACAGGTGGAAGAATGGGCCGACCTGGAAAATATATATTAAAATAATATATCACTTCGTTTGAGCGGATGTTATCTCGAAATATAATTATGCGTTCGTTTGCCTGAATAAGGAAGTGATTCTCCATCGAATTATTTTATCATTTAGCTACCAAATAAACGAATCTTTCGTTTAATCGATACGCAACAAAATTAATGTCAGAAATAACAGAGTGGCCCGAAGCAATTTTATGGATTTATAATATCTGCATTTTTATCGATTTCAAGGGCTTTTTTATCAAGTATACGGATAAAAACTTCTATTGTGCTTTCCCTTGCGATGTGTGTTTTCCTCGTGCAGATTTCACAATCTTAGAGAAACTTTCAAACAGATGGGGGCTGGTCTTTAGTCGAATACATCCATCTGAAATTTTCGTAGTCTTTTTCTAAGCTCTTATACACAGCAACCGACGAACGTTGTAAACGATTCTTCCGTAATAAAGAACATCAACCGCGGACTACAAGTGTTCTTTTATTCTATGCAGTTAAATTGGCCCCAACGTCATTAAGCTACCGCTGCAGGCATAGCGCAAGGGCGCTAGTTACGCATGCACAGATTGACACATTCGTTAGCAAATGTGCGGTCAAAAACAAGATGCAAGTATCAAGGGTTCTCTACTTTACACCTTTGAACATGTGAACCTTTTCTTGCATTTCCTTAATCCTCCATCTGAATACTCGATCGTTTTCGATCACTAATTTGAAGCAATTTTCTATTTCTCTCATATTTTTGTTCAACTTTTGCTTCTTTTAGAAAAATACTCACACATACACACACACATGCATATATACAGAATCCGGCCGAATAACACGCAGAAGCGTGTATGACGTGATTTCTTATGGAAAAGTAAGCATGGAATAGTATTTTAGTTGATAATAGAAGGCTTAGTTTTCGAGAAAATTGAGTTTGAAAAGTATACTTGAACATGGCTAATTACCGTAAACTGGATGCAAGTAAACAATCAATATGGCGTTGTTGTAGAAGCGAAAGTAAGTAAAACAGGTAAAATAAGACTTTATCTTTAAGAAAATAAAGCTTGAGCGTGTTTAGTTAAGAATCGATCTAGTACTACACGTATAATAAATTGTCAAATTTATTTTTTCAGAAACAACGTGTCTTGAGAGAAAATTGTATTTTATATTTTTGACATATTTCCACACGTAGAACCACTTCCTGCCGATTATTTAGTCCGTAACTAGCCACGTTCAATTTTTAAACTCGATTTTCGCGTAAACTAACCGGAGAATGAAGAAGTTTTGTTCTATATTTTTTTTCTTATTTTTCTACAAGGAGTCACGTCCTGCACGCTTTTACATGTTATCCGGCAGGATCCTGTATATAACATGTTATAATAAAAACTACTAGATGATAGATGTTCTGGAAGCTTGGAAGAGTATTCAAAAATTTTGGGGAGATTTTTTAAAACACAAAAACGTAAAAAAAGGACCGCATGAACTCAAACGACCCAGTATGCAGACGGAAGGTTAAACGCTAGAGAATATAATATGCAGTGGCTTAATAACGAAATAAACAATCAATCAGCGATTAAGGAAGAACCATCGATCAATAATTTTTCAGTAATTGTCTGTCTGACTGTCGTTGCGTGTAACCTGGAAACGTCAAATATGACATGCAGCCAATGCACGGTATAATATTCATCATACGGCCGCACGCATGAAACGAAAAGAGAAGAAAATAAGAAATACTAAAAAGAAAAAAAAATTCCAGAAATACTAGAAAAATCAATTAAACCTCGATTGAGACCATGCCATTACGATATGACTTGACTGGTCCCTCTCGAAACAGCCGCATATTTAATATTTTAGATTTCTCTTAAAAGTTATAAAATTATTATAAACCAAAGATAGTAACTTTTCGATCGATGTGCCATTTATATAGCAATCAATTATGAAACGTAATTTCCCGAGGAACGAAAAGTTGTTGGTCGCTTAGCTTTCAAAGTTCCACAGTGTTGTTTTCGGTGGAAGGAAACAACACTGTAATTTTGTGTTGCAGCGCGGCAGTCGACCGGACAAAGTATACGCGATGAAAGTATAGTTAGAGAAAAGAGGCAGCTTTTGCTGGACATTAAAAAGGAATTTCTTTCCTGGGCTCTTTAAAGAGAATTCCTTTGTGCAAAGTTTTAAGTATTTTCTCTGAGCTCAAAGAACTTCTTTAACGACCTCAAACAAACTTTTTACAACTTTATTCGCCATGCCTAACTATGTTTTGTTTAAATACGATATTTGATCGACGATCGTCTAAATAATATATTCTGTCAATTTTCAATAATTATTTTAACACTAACCATACCAGGCCCGGTTAAATGACCAGTTTTGAAAATTAATTTAAAATTGTACATTCATCGTTACCTCTTTTGTTCATCCAACTTTATGTAAATTCTGATATTAATAAAAATTGTGGAATTGATTAATCAGATAATTTACACAATTTAGATAAAGTTAAACGAACAAAAGAAATAACGATGAGTGTACAATTTTAAATTAACTTTTGAAATTGGCTAGATTAACCGAGCCAGATATAGTCAACGTTAAAAACATAGTAGAACCTCCGTTATATGAACGTTCTGTTAGCTGTATGTTACGATTATTGTGCGTAAACATTGTAAACAAGTGCAGAATGTTCACATACTTCCGTAGGATTTCTGCTAACCACCGACATAATTACGAACCAAGATGTAATTAGAATTCATAAAAAGTTAAGTTTAGGAGAGTGCAGTAACATAGTAGGAAATGTCTGGTTGTAGATGAAAAACGAAACGCCGAGGAGTGTACGAGGTAAACTTTCTTGCTGTGTGAAATGCTAGAAGAAAATGAGGAACTGAACTTGGGCGGAAATGACGCAGATAAAGTTATCGCAATGTCACATACAATAACAGGATGCAACGATTGTGACGAGCCCAGCGTAACAGAGTGCTATCGATTTGCTAAGAATTACAATAATCGAGCACATTCTTCCAACGAAGTTACCTCGCAAAATGTTTTGAACGACGACCTAGAAGTGGAATAATCAGGATGAAACGAACGACAGCAGTAACGAAGATGTACCATCTTATTTCGTGGCATTTATTTTCGATTTTTGAACAGGCAGCTCAGATATCATATCAATTTATACGTAGTCGCGACCATCGATAATCGAAGATTTCTTGTAGACAACACCACAAATGACAAATATCGAATTTTTTTAGGAGAGAGGAAAAGTTTATCTGGCTTAAAAGCACTTTCAAAATTTCATTTGCTTCAATTGTTATACGACCTTAAGCGTATAATAATCCAAATGGCTTAGAAAATTCTCTAGTTTCTGCTCTAGCATAGTCGAAATTCATCGGAAAAAGGATTGTACTTGTAGAAGAGCTTGCATGCAACTAAAAGCCCAAAGCCAAAGCTCTTAGTTATAAATGCCATTCGCTGTAAGTATCGATCCTATTTGGCCTTAAATAACTTGTATAAAAATAAGAAATATATTCTTTCAAGATGTTTTTTTTATCTTTATTACAGAAGTATATTTCATAATGTTCTGAGCAAAAATTGTCGAGCATATCTGTCGCTTAATGATATTTACATTGTTTTATATAAATTTGTTATTTCAACGCTATTAGTAATTATTTACAAATAGAAATAGTTCTTAAATCTTAAATACTTAAATATAGAATATTCCCATTGGCACGTACGACATTATACGATAAAAAAACATATTTTTTTTATTTTTGCACTTACAGCCTTGTCTACAAGAAATCTTCAACTATGATTTAATACTTCATAGATCCAATACGTCACGCTTGAAAACAGGAGAAAGATCGACCACATTTTTTTCTTATTTAAGGTTTCGTATAATCTCGTTGATTGCCCCCAGCTTCTTCAGCTTATACATTTTAACGCGTGCTCGCAGTCTTTGCGTAATGCTTTCCGGATTGACTTCTTTGCGAGCGATATTAGAAACAGCGACCCGATTACCAGGCCATGTACACACGATAACGCATTATCGGATCGAGATGATCTCTTTCCTGAATCCTTTCGCAACTTTGGACGCTCGGTGTTCGCAATATATTAGGTCGTCCGAAAAGTTTCTTTCGTTTTATAAGAAAATAATGGATATACAACATTTTCCGTTTTATATTATTTTATTGAATTACTTATGATCCATTTTTTTCTATCAAGATATAGATTACAACGTTCGACAGATTAGGTTTCATGTTTGTACAAAGATGCGTCGTTGTGAAAGACGAGTCTGTAAAAGAAAAACACTTTTCGGACAACCTAATACAACGCCTAAATATTCGGAACGATTCGAAGCTTAGAACTCTTGAAAGTCTTGAAAATCTTAATAATCTTGATAGTCTTAAAAGTCCTGAAAGTCTTGATAGTCTTGGAAATCTTGAAAATATTAATTACCTTGATAATCCTGAAAGTTTTGAAAGTCTTGCAAGTCTTGATAGTCTTGAAAATCTTGATAATCTTGAAAGTCTTGAAAATCTTAATTACCTTGATAATCCTGAAAGTCTTGAGAGTCTTGGAAGTCTTGATAGTCTTGATAGTCTTGAAAGTCTTCGAAATATTGGAAGTTCTGAAAGTCTTGGAAATATTGAAACTTCTGAAAATCTTGATAGTCTTGCAAGTCTTGAAAATCTTAATTACCTTGATAATCCTGAGAATCTTGAGAGTCTTGGAAGCCTTGATAGTTTTGAAAGTCTTGGAAATATTGGAAGTTCTGAAAATCTTGATAGTCTTGGAAGTCTTGAAAATCTTAATTACCTTGATAATCCTGAAAGTCTTGAGAGTCTTGGAAGTCTTAAAAGTCTTGAAAGTCTTGGAAATATTGAAAGTTCTGAAAGTCTTGGAAATATTGAAAGTTCTGAGTCTTGGAAATATTGAAAGTTCTGAAAGTCTTGGAAATATTGAAAGTCCTGAAAGTCTTGATAGTCTTGAAAGTCTTGAAAGTCTTGAAAATCTTAATTACCTTGATAATTCTGAAAGTCTTGAGAATCTTGGAAGTCTTGAGAATCTTGGAAGTCTTGAGAATCTTGGGAATTCCGAAAGTCTTGGAAATATTGGAAGTTCTGAAAGTCTTGAGAGTCTTGGAAGTCTTGATAATCTTGGGAATCCCGAAAGTCTTGGAAATATTGGAAGTTCTGAATGTCTTGATAGTCTTGGAAGTCTTGAAAAATGTTAATTACCTTGATAATCCTGAAAGTTTTGAAAGTCTTGGAAGTCTTGATAATTTTGGAAGTGTTGATAGTCTTGGAAATATTGAAAGTTCTGAAAGTCTTGATAATCTTGATAGTCTTGAAAGTCTTGAAACTCTAATCACGAGTCCTGATACGTATACTTTGTCATCAGTTTCGAATGTGTTAAACGTTAAATCAAATTAATATTTTATTAATTCATCCGATTAATTCATCTAACGGACGTTCTACTGTGATCGTATTATTTATTATTAAGATTAAAAATGTAAATAAAATAGAAAGAGAGGTAAAACGAATAACGGGAGGGAAAATTTTACACCTCGGATATACGATATGTGTGATAAAAGCCGTGAAACGTGATAGGATCGTAACAGTCGAACCATTTCCTGCGTAATTCGTTGTTGAGAATGAAGCCTTGGGCGGCCAAATCTTTGTCACCGAACATAGTACATAAATTCTCAGTTATCGTTATGGTATCGTAGCTGTGTTATCTCATATGTTCCTCTCGCGAATTTTTAATTTTCCCCCTTAGGTGTTTCTTCCGTGTGAACTGATTTGAATAAAAAACTGAAAATATAGCAGAGATCGAAGTATTTTATTTCTAAGTAAAATAAATAAATATTCGTAACTTTTATAAAATAAAATATTTCAAACTCCCTTCGAACAAACAAAAATTTATGGTCGAAGGAAATATCGTGTTTCGTACTTTTCGAAAGTGAATGAAACATCAATTATTACGAAGATAAAAATATTCTATTTTTCATGAAGATAAGAGAGTATTTTGTATTTAGGGGAAATAAATATTCTCGATTTTCATGCAATGAAATATTTCCGATATTCCTGTCCCGATTATTTTGAAAACAAACATTGCCAAATAGTATTTCTCGCGTGACATATTTTATTTAATAAAACGTTAACAAAGATAAAGAACGAAAGTTGCAACGAAAAGAAAGCTTCTTCTCTAGAAAGATAATCTTTGGAATTTTCTTGGTATCATCAATTTCCCAGATTGCTTTTCAAATCGTTATAAAGTTGGAAAAGTAGCACGAGTGACAGCAATAAAAGTAAAATAAGAACGAAGTGAGAGGAGAATGGTTGAGTAAGCCAGTAGTATAAGCGTTATTCGGTCAGACCACGAGATTCAAAGTTCGCTTCTTCTTTCGACGCGAGGTAAAAAGACCAACTGTATCAGAATCGACGAGCATTACTCGCATTTTGCGAACGAATTTGTCTTAAACCAATAAAAATTCTTGCGAAATTTTATACGAGAAATCTTCTTCGTTCCGTTGCCTAATTATTTACGTTTCATCGCTGATAGATTTGTCTTCACAATTAAAAAAGCTTCCCTAGTAAGCACATGTGATGTTATTTTGGAAAGTCCTTGATCCTTCCCTATCAAAGAATTTTTCTTCTTAAGAATACTTGTTCTTTGTTGTAAAATATTCTTCTCTTCTCTCTCTCTCTCTTCATCTCTTCCTCTCTCTTTTTCAACAGACAATAGACAATTGATTTGGCAAAGGCCTCTATGTAAGGACCAATTGTTAGATTTTTATACCATTTCTGTGAAAAGCTTGGAAAACTCTAAAAGCTATAAAATCGTCTTCCAAAAGTAATTTAAGTGGAAAAATTACGAAAGTACACAATTAGATACTTGTATAAGTAACAATCTTTCTTTTATACAACGTTGATTTGTACTATTCCTTTGAGCCTTATTATCCTTGTTACTAATAATTAAATAATACATTGCTCTAATTTTCATTGCACCTTATACGTTGTAGCGGAGTCGTTTTACATCCTCTTTAATGTTCGCTTTTGGATTTGCCAGTTGTCTATTTATGTACATTTTTCGTCTAAGTTCACTATACATTTTGGTTAGTCTTTTAAGACGTGATCGACTAATTTTGGCTTTCTCCTGTCACATATTTGACATAGTACTTCTTCATTCATATATTATGAATCACTTCACTTATTCTCTTGATTTTCTAGTATTTTCTTTCTGTCAGTTTTATCCGTGGTAGTATAATAATTAATATTATCCAGAGAAATTGTACCGATTTGTCTTCTTCTCTACTCTATTTCCACAAATGTCAATTACTACGTATTTTTTGATACTCGACCAATTAATTCATTAACCGATCCATATAATTTCCTTCGGAAGTATTATTAACACTTTACCGACCGATAGCCGATTAATCGGTTTTTTATCGCCGATGCTTACCGACCGATAGCCTATTAATCAGCTTTGTGTCATCAACGCTTATCGACCGATAGCCTATTAATCGGCTTTTTGTTTCTCATTGTTTGAGCAGTAATTTGTTATTTAGTACTAAGGTACTTTGCTCAATTGTGTCAGTTGCGTTGCTTTGTAAGCTCGCACAGTTTTATACCAATTTGAAAAACTTAACAACGTTCGTGATGAACGGAAAGAATGGTATTGAAGAGTCTAAACCGAAACAGAGGCGGCGCCAGGGAGAATCTGCGCCTAAGCTGCCGGTCAAACGTGCGTATGCTGTAGAACCGGTAGCGGTCAGTAAAGTGTTAACATTATTATTAACATTAACAGTATTATTAACATGTTCGGCGAAACTCATGTTAAATTACATTCGATTCCGTATAACTTGCTATTCAGAGTTCGTAAACTTACACAACCTGCTCTGTTAAATATTTATCTGCACATGCAACATGTTACATTAACATATTAAATGTACATACTATTGAGCAACAAAGTTGCCCTGCATAGAAAGTTCAAATTTTTGCCGCTCGTACTAGTATTTAATAGCAAACAAAACGAGAGGATAATTAGAATAACTAATAATACGATAGAACGTGCAAATATACATTCGACTAAATCGTACTAACGACTGGCGAAACGCGAACCAAGTCAAAGCTCTACAAATTGGTTTAACGATCGGACCTAACAAGTGTATCTGAAATCTGGAAACTCTCTAATTCAATCAGGTCCCCGTGAAGCTCATATTGAGAAAAAAAAAAAAAAATAACTGGAATACCAGGCACGAAATATCATTGCAACATTTCGAAATTAAGTTTCCACTATCAAACGAACACAATTTTTCAACTTTCAGAAGATATCGTAAACGTTGCGAACGGATGTTTGATCAATTACATTTGTTGCTTGGAAAATTGCCATTCGCAACAACAAATTGATCAACGGTTATTCTAAATTTCCAAGCAATGGAATTTTTTCTTAATAAAATTCCAAAACACCACGTTCGGTCAAATCAATTTCTACTATAATTTTAGACAATTTACCTCCTGATGGTCGACTAATATTACTACGTATCTAACATTTATAAAAGTACTCAATCTCAACATTAAAAGATTGTGTTAATTTCCCAAATCCAAATCTAGAATTAATTGATATTATTATTTATTGAGATATGTATAATTTTGTATGCTAGATTAGATTGGCCGCGTAGCAGTGACACACGTATGTGAATATGAGTGTGTGGAAGTATGTGTGTGCGCTGCGTCTTGAAAAACAGTTGAATGTAACTGTTCCGTTGGCAGTGTGGTATGGAAGATGGCGAGACAAAGAAAGTGCTGAGACGCGTGCAAATGTATATCAACGAAGATCCTGGAAATCGTTTATTAAATAAATCTAAAACTATTGTAATATGAATTCTAAGCGTAACCTTAGTGTTCCTTTACTTTTATTTCGGCAATTAAGATCCACAATTCTCAACATTATTATTATTTGATTATCGTATGGAGACTGAAAGCCTAGTACAATTTCTATCACAAATGTGCACATTTCACACGTAGAATTAATCGATATTTACATAGCCGTATACCGTGGTACACATTTCGCGTTTGAATGTTTCAAAACCTCTTTTTTTTTTCTTTTTTTAAATCATCTCTGATTTAACCATGCTGGTGCCTCGTTCGTCTTCCATTTAAACGAAAATTAAACAGTCATTCGTCAAAGCTGGTTTCAGTTCAGAGAACAGGATTTGCTGCGAATTCTATGACTCGATCGGAGATTTTTGAATCACCGTTACAATTAAAGCTGCACTTTTCTCTCTCGGTGGAACCTCCGCCCGAGCAAAGGAGTTTCGCGAGTCTTTGAACGAATATCTGGTCGCCGAACTTGTACTGAAAGAAGTTTCAGAAAGTCAAACCTTTTCTACTTCGTCGCTTTAATCCCGAAAAAAAAAAAAAAAGAAAAGAGCGTTTAATAGAAATTATAACGAGAGTGATGCTCGAATTAAATCAACCACTGCACGAAGCACTGCTGCTAATTCGTTTTAACGTAAAAGCGTAGAAAATATCAGCGCGCGTTCGATAGTCAAACGAACGAATTTCTGCTGTGAAAGATTCTTTTCGTAAAAATCCTCGGATAATAATACACGTAAACACGAATTTATCTGTCTTTGTTTTCTTTTAATTTCCGTATAACGAGACGATTATCCCATTTACCACGTAAAAAGTAGTTACAATTTGCTGTTTAAATTGCAATTTAGTAATTGCAGTAAACTGCAGTAATAAAATTAAAAAATAAAAATCGTTTCATTACAACTTAATTCTATATTACAACAGCCACACATACTCTGTGTTTCACGAATATACTCGTCATCGCTTATCTTTTGCGACACAATTTAAGTACACACTTTTCAAACAGGTGGCGCCAGCTAATTGATTATTACAAATTAAATCGTTAAATCACTTGAATATATCTCAATGCATTTTTCTAACACTCTATGTGCAAAATGAAAGGTTTGCAAAGATCGGGAGATGAAAGTTACTCGAGAAAATAAGACTTAATCTCGAAATCTAGACTTCTCCATTTTGTCGAAAACTAAAACGCTGAAAGCACTATTAAATCTAGGGCTCACGGGAACTCGACGACACTCGCCAGTTTGAATTACGGATTCTTTAAACGCTTCAACAATTTCATCCCTTCCTAATTTCAATTATCAAACTTTTTTTTTTCTCCAGTATTCTTGCTCGGATAACGACACCTTTCAGTACGAATTATCGCTTCTTGTCTGTTGTTCGTTCGTCCCACAACCTGTCTCGTATCAATCCTTTAGGAACCCACAGTCAAAGAAGAAATCGCAAAGTTCAAAAACAGATATCATACAAGAGTCAACAATCACCAAAACCCGTTAGTCACCCAACTACTGGATAAAACTGATCAGACCCGCAGACTAAAAAGGCATCACCCCCTAGATTGAAACACCAGATTCAAAAAAGAATCTAACTCGCTCTAACCTATATATTCCAAGCCACTGAACCACGCCAAACTAATTTACTTAAAATTCTGTGTAAGAATTGTTGTAAATTTTCTATCAAATAAAATAAAATAAAAAAATCCTTTAGGAACACAGACGAGTTTATGCTTGTACGGAGTAACTTTTTTTTATTTAATCGTTCTGCTCATTTCACCGTATATAGGGAGTTTAATGAGGAAACTTGGCGGTGTAAGAAATGAGTTGGTACAAAAATACGTTCCATCCAGTTTCTGTAACAGATTATTATTGGCTGATAGTTTGGAATCGTCTGCTTCAACTTGTTTCACAATCGTTACAGCGCAGAATCTTTAAAAGAAGCAGTTTCAGGTATAAAATATTTTATCGTAGGTTTCCTCTCTCCTAACTATTTATACAGGCTGTTTCATTTTTATCCCGCTAAACGCGGCGTCCGCATATTCTATGATTAAAAATAAGGAAAAAATGTTGTATAAATGTAGGGCAACGTGAATGCTTTATTACAAACTTATAACAAAAATAAGGAAAAATTATAAACGACTGGATTCGCGTTTGATCGATTGGTCACATGTACCGAACTTCATGCAGAATCAAATTTTCTTATTCTCAATTATAAAATATGCTGATCTCCGAGTTATAATACTTTATAATATTTATTACTGTTATCATTATCCTTACTGTTACGTTAGGCTATCGCCCATTACAAGCTTAGGTAGCAAACGAGTTACAAAGATAAATAAGAAAATTATATAAGTAACGATATATAAGTTAATTAGCGAGATGTGCACCTAAGTAACAATATTTCTTTGATACGACGTTGGTTTGTACTATCCATTTGAGTATTATTTCTATCCTTATTAATAGTAGTTAATGTCACATCGTCCTGAACGAAGGAATGCTGTCTTACTCTAGGCAAAACGCTCTAATTTTCATTGCACTCTGTATGAAGCAGCGGAGTCTTCTTACGTCCTCTTCAGCGTTCGCTTTCATAATCACTTAACCAGTTAGCTGTTTCGAGCTCTTTGAAAAGTGTGTACCTGAAATGTGTCACTATATACACTATACATATAGTTTTTTCATAATAATTATTTATATCTTTCTATTTGTTCGTTTTATTTCGTCTTGGCCTGCGAATATTCAAAATATCAAAAGTTATGAATATATTTTAATTTTCACTAAAATTGTAACTACTTTTCACGCATGACGAGTATACTCGTCATAGCACAAAATATTGCCATTTCCTTATGACGGTTATACTTGTCAAAAACGGCTTACTGGTTAAATACATTTAAAATTATTGAAATATATATATATATATATATATATATATATATATATATATTTGAAGTTACTTAAATATATCAGGAAAGTTGCAACTGCCCTATTTGTATTATACATTTATGGGAAATTGAAAGAAACAAAAATACGCACGGTGTCCGAATATTAATGCCAGCCGTTGCAAATGGCCACCAGGAACCATGAGGGAATCGCGTTGCGCATAAAATATTTTCACTGAAATGTTTTCATGCTCTATATTTGCTGTAAACGAAAATAGTTCTATATATGGCCGAGACCAATATAGATCAGCGATACAAAACGCACACATAGGAGAGAAAGGCTAACCAACATTTATAGATACCTATATAGAAAACTGCTAAAAATACAAAAAAGCTTGCTCTTGCAATTACGCCCTGTTCTCCTGGCTATATTAGATACAGAATAATTAAAGAGAATCCTGATTGTACTCGTACGCTAACCGAGAATACCGTATGATCTTGATAACTTGATCTTTTTTTTTTTTTTTAATATCTAGCATTATAGCCCTGCTATACTCCGCAACTATGCTTTATTATTCGTGCTATTTAAAAAAAGATATATTAAAATGCTTAGAGATAAGTTTTTCTTTATTGCCGTGTATTTAACTTTATGGATAATTGTTTTAACCTCTGTTTAAATCACGGTGGATTTTAGCTGTTCCAAAATAAAATATAAAATAAACCGGGCCGAGATTTATACTTGTTTCGGTGTAATTGACGAGCACACCGCGTGTGTTTATGGAAATTTGGACTTTTGAAGATACAACTAAAATACATAGGTTAGAAACGGAAATTTGATTTTTAAATAAAATTTCTTTCATTTATCTAAATTGCAATTCGATTGAAAAATTGTAAAAAAGATCTATGCCAGTATAATGATCGCAAGGAAACAACAATCGTTATCCGCAGTTTAACCTTCGTAACACAACACCTAAAATCGTTTCTTAAAACGATACTCCTCAGTTGCCATTAAAAGGCCAATAACGTAGCTATCTATATGTGTAATCTAACACCTTTACAGTGTACCGCGCATAGAAATCAGTTTAATAATCACGCATAGAAACAGCACTGAATGCAAAATCGCAAACAATTGACTGCAATTGCGAGGAGAAAATTGCATATCGCATATCGCATTTAAAAAAAAAAAAAAAAATGTACGGAGGCGAAAATGAAAATAAGAATAAGAAAAAACGAAAGAAGCGAATTCATAGGGAAATATGTCGCGCATTGGAAATAAACGTTTAACCGTTTCCGGCATCACCGACCATATACATATTTAAACCGAAATGCACGTGAATACCAGTCACATTAATAGTAACAAGCGTTTTCTATTATGTCGACGTACGTTTTATTCGAAAATGCTTCCAACTGAGCAGGTATACATGTTATACGTTAGTCGATTTTCTCGTTCTGGAATAGTTCAAATCGTACGTGAAGAAATCCAACTTATAAAATCGCTCAGAAATTTCGAATCGCTTTTGATATTCACCCTTTGAAAGTAGATAAAATAAAATACGAATTAGGAAAATGAAGTAGAATAACTATAATTTTAAAAAGTATATGTAAACTTCGATAAGTGTGTCAAAGATTTGAAATTATTCATTCTTCGAGATAAAATAAAATAAAGTAAAATAACTAAGTCTGGGATGAATATATTTAGTAGAAAAATTTAAATTCTCCTTTCATTGAATAACATTTGAAAATAATCATCAATTTTTTTTTAAATTTACAATTTTGACAAGTCACAAATAACTGTCGTTATACTAAAGAATTATTGATATTAATAACTTGTAATTTGTGACTTGTCAAATTTCATTAATCATACTAATTCAATCGTACAAGGAGGAATTAATTAATAATGGAGAAAAAAGTTATATAAAACGTATGATTTGATTGAAAGCAAATTAATTATATAACATTAAAACCAGTTCTTATTTTGTTATAACAAGATACAAGTTCGACGTCATTATCGAAATAAAAATATCAAAAAATAAATAAATCACCTATGAAAATTCTAAAATTTAAATATTCTAGTTACAAATTTTTTAACGCAGAGAACATTTCTGAAGTGATAGTCGTGAATAGTAAACATTTATTGAAAATGTTAATAATGTGTTTCGATAAAGCCCATTGAATAAAATAATACGATTACAAAGACATGTCGATATAAAAGTTCGATCGTAAACCGTGCAACATTAATGAATAAAGAGTAAATTGAAAACAATGGCTCGCGGAAATAACGTTAAGAACAACGAAGGAGAGCGGTGAAAAGACAACGGTAAAATGTACAATCGCTACGAAGTCACAAAAAGATCTTTGATGTTTGCAAGAGAAAGAGGAGACAACGGAATAAACAAAGCTTATGAGAAAGATAAAAATTGCTAATCGAAAAATTCTATATTGTTTCATTCAGATTAAAAAGCGTCATATTTCACGAGAAAATAAAAATCAACACGATACAAGAGGCTCAATTTACATTATACGTAATTAACGATCTATTATGGTCTGTAAAAATACGTTTTATCTCCAATATTGAATGTATTATAGTTGCAATTGCAAATAAATTTTTCCTATTCGCCAATATAAACGCTAACGAAGCACCATTGTATAAATATGTAATTAAAAAACTAAAATAAGAATACTGAAGGAAAATAATATTACAGTTTTATATTATGAAAAATAAGAATAATGGGGACAATATGAACAGTGGCGCCATCAACGATACCAATGGCGATGAAAATATCAACAACAAAAATACTAACCCCTAATAATTATTATATCAAATCTAACGGAAGAAATATCAATTCGTTGACATGAAAACGAACAGAGGCTCAAATGTTATAACTTTATTTTCACCATTAACGATACTAATGGCGAATATCGTGAATATGGAAAATATCAACAACAAAAATAGTAACCCATAATAATTGCTATTTCAAACACAAAAGGAACATTGACGATATAAAATAACCAAACATAGACATCAACATTCATTTTTATAATCTCATGAATTAATACATCAAAACATCGCTATTAACAACACCATGAAAATATATTAACAATGATTTTCAAACACTTTTTACCTTGTTCGCTGTGTTTACACATAACAGTCAGCCACTTGGACAAAATTCATCGGTTCCTTAACCATAAAACACACTTTTGATTTTGTTCTTTCTCTGTGTTCATCGTGTTACATATTTTCGCGTTTGAGGTTTCCTACCGATTAACCGACGTAATGAAAACTGCCGAAACGCGCGATATTCACTGAATAGACATTAGAATTTGAATGACGAACCGTTAGGCGTGGTAGGAGGCCCAATGACACAGGTTGGCGAAAAAGACACAGGTTAATCGAATTGTTTTCTCGGCGAAAACAAAAGCTAAAGGCGGACCGACAAGTACTTTTTTTTTCAATCGAGAAGGTGGGTCAGGCCTTCGAAAAGGCTGGGCCACGATCTCGAAGGAACAGCCGAAATTTTCAAAAGATACAAAAGAGAGCCACGAAAATCTAATATCTCGATCGATAAGGACCAAGCGAATTGTTTATCGGCCGAGAACGACCACTTTTCGAGGAAAACATCGCGACGACAAAAAGATCCAGCAATATTTACGAGTGGACTGCGGATTTTTATACATTTTTATGTTTTTACGAACGTAACTAAAGGAATGGAATTTGAATAAAAATTTGTTTCATCTACAAAACGCTCTATTTTGGATATTCTATATGTTTTCGCATATGTGTGCATTTCGCACCTCCAAATTTCCCAGAAATGCGTGAAAATCCGCAGTCTATTTGCAAGAAAGCAAAAACCAACGAAAGAACAATCTCGATGTAGGTTATTGTCGCGAAAAAACGAGAAAGACGTGGAAAAAAACAAAGAAATTGGAACTTCACTGACACAAGAAATTCGAGGGCGAGACCGAAAAATCCACAAACCGGACGATTCACACATAATTTAAATCACTAGTATCCAGCATCGGTGTGGAAAGAGGCGGGACGAGGAATCTCGCGTGCATCGGTACGACTATATTCTGATATAATTGCGAGCACCAGAAGATCCGATGTTTTAGCGAGTTTACCACCACCCTTTCCTCTCTCGTATATACATATTTCTTTTCTCTCTTATATTTCGTTGCCGCCGATCATCATCGCATACAGCTTCGTTATTTTGATTCGCTCGAACCCGAACCTAAACCCGAGGGAGATAGACAACACAACAAGCAGGCACACGGATCAAGAGAGGACAGACCGCGTGTATGTTATATAATGTACCCGCGTACGTGTAGATGCGTGAGAAAGAGTAAGTGAGCGAATAAGTAAGAAAGAAACAGAAGAGAAAGATAGAGAACGAGAGAGGGGAGTTAGAGAGTGGGGGGGAGGAGAAAGCTAGAGAGAAACAGAGTAAGCGAATGTGGAGTGGGGGTAATAAAGAGTAAGTGAGTAAGTGAAGCGAAGATAGAGAGAGAAAGAGAGAGAGAGAAGGAGCAGAGTGAGGGAGAGAGGAGGACGCAAAGACGACGATGATTGCACGAGGGATGCGTCCGCGACGGAAGTACGAGGCACACTAAAGGGCGTGGGCAATCGGAGCAAGGCCGGTGTGGAGTTTCTGAGGGGAGGACCACATTGATTTTGATTTTCGAAGCGCGCGCATGAGTCTCACCGTGTTCAGCTCTGCCCATTCATACGTATGGGACGTTGGTCCTTAGCTAGTACAGTAGAACTCCGAATAACGCGATGCTCGTATAACGCGATCAAAAAAATTCCCACCATGTATAAGCTACAGTGGCGGACGAAACTAAAGTTTAAAATTTCATATCTACGTACAACAACTAGGCTGACTTTTTTATAATTTTATATTTTTACGAAAAGAACTAAAGAAATGAAACTTACATAGTAATTTGTATCGCTCGATCAAAAATTACGACGGGTACTTCGCTTTCGATATTTCATACACCTTTTCATACTATGCGCGTTCTACGCAATTTTGCACTTTCAAATTTTCTATGAACGCATAAAAATCCGCGATATGCTCACATATGATAACTAAGCTACGTTAGCCCTTAAACGTTATATAGGTGACCAGAATAATTTACATTAGAAATGTAGAATTTTATGCTTCTACAACGTTCAAAAGGCATTGTTTCATTACACATTACCAAAGAAAAACCAATTCACGGTTTCAGGCATCGATGGTAGTCTTGTCAACAGCTTAATAAATCCTTCAATTACATAAAAGCATAATCGCAGCCAATTAGCTGGCATTATTTTCTATATAATTCGTAATTGTATAACATAGCGATGCGATTAGTAATTGTATAACAAATAATAACGATTGCCCGGGCCTTACCACGTGGAGGTGGCTGCACATGGAGATCCACCCTAACCGCGTCCCACCCGGCCCTCTTTTACGCGCAAGAATTCGCTCATTCTTAAACAAATCCTCCCGTTAGATCTCAAATTTGTATCTTTAATCGTGCTTTTATCAGTAGGTTGCGTTCTGTTCCGATGTGTTTCGTGAACATTCCAATTGTTCAGCGCGGTCCTGAAAAAGACGTCGGAACAAAGCGCAGCGTACTAATAAAAAAACACCATGGAAGCCCCAAGAAATTACAACAATTATTGATTTAAAACAGAGATATCCCTTGTCTATGGCCAAGAGACGTGTATTATCGCGTACATATCTGTCCATTGTAGTCTTCGTTAATTTTCGAAATTGCAAAACAATAGAGACAGTCGGCGAGACTGAAACAAGTGTGTCGCCGTATAGATATACTTCACCGTTATGCGAAACGAAGACAAGGAGTAAGACGGCGTTGCTCAACAGCCAAAGAACCCCTATGAGAGATATTACAAAGTGTGCAGAAAGGAATACAACGGGGACAATCGCGAGAATTACTAAGACGAACTGTTCCGAAACTTTATAAAATAGTAATTAATAAGAGAGAGAGAGAGAGAGAGAGGGAGAGCAGATATTTCGAAAAGTAACGTCTGAACTGCGCAGGATAGTTATTATTAGATATCACAGTTGTTAAAAGTACATTTACAGAACCGATGCAACGGTTAAACGATAACACGAAAGAGACGTATTTTTACGTCACCGACGTAAGATGTGCTAATATGTGTTACTCGGTCACTCGAATTATTGTTATAATTAACGAAGCGATGTCAATATAATTTTTCTTTTTTTCACAGGTATCAGCATGACGTGTGAAAATGAGGCAATTGTTCTATTAAAAGTTCATTATAAGATTAAACGGTTATTGTTAGGAAGAAATTGTTTACGTATTTTCAAGCTATAGTAAATAGTTGATATTCTAGTAGAATATTTTTTAGACACTATATTTTTTAGATCATTCCTTTTTACACGAAGCAACGAATATAGGTATTGTCCGAATATTAACGTAATTGTGTTAACATTTACTCTGATCGTAATTTCCCTTTTATTTTCCCGGTTACATCGTGAACCCTGACAAAATGACGTCTACGACCACGTAGGGTTTTATCAACAGGTGATTCGATAATTACAAATCGATATATTATTACTCGTACGTTCAGAAATTACGGTCGCATAAATACGTCGCAAGTCAAGGTCATCGATTGAAATACAGTAAACGAAATTACTAATAAAAAAAAAAAAAAAAAAAAAAAAAAAAAAAAAAAAAAAAAAAAAAGAAAAAAAAATGAAAGAGACGATGCATTCGTTCTTACGCTACGAAACCTTGAATAAACCATCGAATGTAAATAGAGTATCGGCGTAAATATTTGTCAGCTCGGTGTATTGCCATTCCACAATCCACAACTGCTATTCTTACAACTCTTTTTAAACCATGAATCTTTCAATATGATTAATTCTGACGCATTTCCATTATTTTTTTAGCTTTCTCTTTGTATTAACCAACTTTTCATTTTTTCTGACTTTTATACGTTATTTTATGATAAGAGGAAATCACTTATAGTTGTTTCATTTCTAACTGTTTTATCGACGAAAGGTTTGCTTGTAAATATACACAGACTCGTGATAGTTAGGATGAGACTCGACTGTCGTTTTATTGGTAAGGTTTAAAACGAATGTGAAGATGAACGTAGAAATTACGAGATATTTAACAGAATTTTTTAACAGAAGTATTGAAATAATCGATTATATATTATTATTAATATGGCAAATTAATTTTATACTAAATACTAGTTGCGTGTACCCGGAGTTCCGATTTGTTGCTATTACGATCCTCCTATCGAGTACAATCAACATTCGTAAGTTATAATTGGATAAATGGATAAAATATATAACTGTCGAACCAAGAGATTCAAAACTGTATTACTCCTTTTCATTCTTCGTTCGTTCCTTTTATTTCATCAAATAGTAATTGTCCCCTAAATCTTCGTAAAAATAATTTTTTAGATATTTATATTTTTCTTCGAATCCTTAGCTGTTCAAATTTCATTCTACACATTCGCTTCTCGTTTTATTTTAATCTCCATGATAATTTTTTAATCCATTCGAAAAACACCCAAACTTAAAATAAAAATATTATTCTATAAAATTGTTGAAAATTATTGTTCTACTTCACTTAAGACTGCTCGAGCTTAAGTTAAGAAAGGGTGGGTTTGAAGAGCGGTTGGGGGTGGAAAAATCTCCACAATATTTTTTCTGAGGTGTCGAAGAATATTCATGCCAAATTTTGTGAAATTGCGTTGAACGATATAGAATTCGTTAACATATATGTATACATATTTTGACTTTTATATATACAGTAGTATAGATATATGGATTTGCATACGTATTGCCTTGGAAACTGGCCGCTCGCCATCCCCACCGTTTCTCTTGGTTTCCCCCGCCATGGACCACAGTGAACTACTGGCATCTACTGGTAATTCATGCGCCTAGGGACACGACACCTTCCTCCCACAGGAAGACACGGAGAGTCACGAATTCCGGAACATAGCTATGGCGACAACAGCGAAATTCCATTGGGAAAAGACATGGATACCATGACGGCATTCTCTCAGGGGAGAAAGGTGTCACATCATGAATCTGCGGATTATCGTTAGTTCGCTTGAGCGAAGGTAGACAAGAAATTATATTTGCTCAAATTTTAATATCGTTCTCTCTATGAACACCATGTACATATTAATAATGAAAACATTTTTCCACATTATACGATACATTTTTTCAACTTGTTTCATTATTTCAGAAGAACAGCCAATTTTAGAATTCAACTATTCTGGAAACAGAGCTGCTACAGTTTATTTCTTTTCTATTAAGATAATTCATGCACTAAACATTTAACAACTAAGTAATTTTATTAGCAAATTTATAAGAATTATCAATTTTAAAATTGAAAAATTCGTAGAATAGAATTATCCTAAATTTTTATTTACAATTTTTTCTTGCCTCATACGCCTAATACAGGGTCATCAGCTAAACATTTCACTACCGATAATGTAGTCATAATATCATTCAACCATCGATAAATTGAATTCAATTATGTACACAAAATCATTCATTAAAGGCAGGATGCACGTGACATTAAATAGAATTTTGTCTAAAATTATAAAATACCGATTTTCTAAGGCGAACATAGGAATTATCACAGATGACACGTAAGTCAACGGAATGGACATATCACCAGAAAGGACTTGCCTTATCACACAGTATTACATGTCTGATCTATGGGCAGCCATGTGTTACCATCCATCCTGACATGCTCCAAGTTACAGTTCCTTCCGTCTTCCATAGATGGCAACATATATCTTGTCATACAGTATACAGATATAGAATAGACGTGACATTTGTCATGTCGCATACCGACGTCTTACCGACATGATTACAAAGAACTCAAATGTGATATAACAAATTAATAACAAACTTTCACACAGTATAATTAAACCCACATAATAATATATAGAATTGTGTTTGTTTGTTCTTTCTTCTTTTTTTTTTTTTTTACCTGTTAAATACATACTAATCACATACTTATCAGTATAAAATGTGTTTATTTTTTATGAAACGGATTAACAGATTTATTTAATAAAATATACAATTTTATACATACTTCTCCACAATACATTTGTAACATGTTCACTTTTTCAATAAATATATCTGTCACATAATACGTTATTTTTCTTTTTTTTAAATACTGTTCATAAACATTAATAATATGTAATGATTATATCAATTTCCTAGAAAACAATCTATTTTCGGATTGTCTGTATCAAATTTTGGCTTTTTAACTTTTGGAATATCCTTAAATTTTTTTATCTTGATAGCAGAAGGTTTAGGGAACTCCTCATATTTTGAATGCCCCCCAAAACCATCAAATGTAATTCTATCATTTTCCTAAATTAATAATATTTACAAATAAAAGTAGGTAGATTGTTAACTTGCAAATTAACATGAGTATTCTTACATTTCTACTGGTTCCTTGCTCGAATCTTGGTTTCTTTGCCAAGATCGAGGAAGTTAATTTTGATGTAGTATATCTCTGAGACATTTGTGTTAAAGCAAATACTCCTCCTGATTTCACTGGAAGATACGGAGAACTTGTTTCATTTTTCTGGAACAAGTTATTGTTTTTAGGAACTAATAATAAAATTAATTAATAGTATATTGCAAAAATCATAAATTATTTTTATTACTGTAATAGCAGATTGAGTTTTCTCTTCTTGACCTATATCCTTTTTCTCATTTATGATATTATTTATACATTCAATTTTATCTTCTCTAGAATCATTTCTTAAATTATTCTCTGTCATAATCTTTGTTTTTGAATTGACCTTAATTGGCTTTTGTGTCGAAGACATATCTTTTTCTAACTCGCTAAGTCTATTTTGTAAAGACATTTTTTCACTTAGACAAGCTAGATATTCATTTTCAAGTGTTCTATAGATAACATATAACAATAAAAATATTTTTAATATTTTATCAAAAATATTTTTTAATTTGTCAACATTTTCTTCGTATTATTAGAAGCGCTACATACTTTCTTTTAGTATGTTCATCAGACAGGAAATTTCGTTCCATAGAAACTTTAGTAAGTTCTTGTTGTACACTTCTTAGTTTGGACCTTAATTCTCTTCTTTTATTTTGGCTAACTGTTATCTCTCTAAATTATACATGTAACTTTTAAGAAAGAAATATAAATATACAAAATATAATATAAATAAATAATATTTACCTTTTCATCACAGATATGTATGTAATAAGCGTAGTAGGTTCAGTTGTTCTTGAGATCATCTCATCTACAGCTTCTGTAGTACCATCAAGTATGGTTTGTACACTTAAACAAAAGGTATATTTATTAAATAATTTTTGGATACAATAAAATGTTATATATCTTCACATACTTTTTATAATGCTCAATTTTCTTTCGCAACTGCTCTATTTCTTTTCTTCTACTTTCTGCTTCTAAACTTTGCTCTTTAAATAACTTAATTTGCTCTTTAAGAGCATAAATAACATTACATTTTTCACTTATTTCACTTTCCACTTTTGTTACTTCCTTCTTTAACTCCTTATTCTGTTTCTCGAATTTTTCAATCTTTTCTGTATAATGTTTAATATCTTTTTCTTTTAACATAAGCTGAAAATTTAATTTATCAACTTTATCTTGTAAAGAGCATTTATCCTCCACAATGGTATCGTTATTGGAAAAATTAAAATATAATCTATGAATTTTACTTGATGTAGTCTTTTCTCTACATTGTGGACAGGTTTTGGATCTGCATGAAAAAGCAATTAATATATTTACAAGAACGGTTGAATATTTTCTTACATATAGAAAATGTAAATATTATTTGATAAAATACGAAGTTAATTTTATATGGAAATGTCATGTGTTCATACAACATTTATAATTAAAAACATTATATGTGCTTACCTCTCCAACCATTGAGTTACACAGGTAAAATGAAAAATGTGTCCACAAGGTGTATGAAAAACATCATCAGAAGGTGTTAATAGATCACTGCATATTACACATATAATATTCATTTTGCAAACTTAATACAATTGATATTTAAATAGTATATTTCTACACATACAAAGTATCATTGGCGTCCTATTTTAATGCTACTATATTATATATTTTTATTTTCTCTATTATCTCAGACTTTATTTGAATATCCCATTTTCAAATTAATTTAACACAAGCGAGTTCGATATAAATGTTATAGTATTTAACGTCCAATCTTAGGACATTAAGAATTTGAATTCCTAACCTTAAAAATTAGCATATAAGAACGAAATAAAACGCTTTGAATCAACTGTTATCTGTATAGTGCCATCTACGTGTCGTCCAAAAATTATCGAATATTGTTTCAATGAAAATACCCTTTTATATTTCTGGAAATTACAATTATAGGAACTTACGTAACTATGTAAATACTAGCAAAGAGAAAATTTCCTCTTTGATACTAGCTAGTATCAAGTATAAATAGTTATAAATAAAAACAAGTAAAGAAACAAACATTTAAAATTCATTCAATGTATTTTCTGCTTCCTTATACATATACTTTAAAAATATATGGATAATTAAAAACTGTACATGAATTAACTAATATTTGTTGTAGTTAGGTAAATTTTTTATTTGCGATCTGGTGTAGTAGATTTAACTATTTTATTTGAAGCTTTGTGTGATAGATTTACTACCACTACTGTAATTATTTATTTGAACGATCATATATCGTTTTATCATTGTGCAATTCCTTATTTATTACGCTCCTTATTTACAAAACATTTTGTATAGACTTAAGATTGATTGATTGCATATATAAAATTTCGTTTACAGGTTTAGTTTCAAACTTACTTTATTTTTATACATTTCCTTTTTTGACATCATTGACCTTTCTATTGTCATAATTATTGATTTCTTATTACAAATAGAAATAACAGAAAAAATATATCTTATCTACCATTTATTTAAATTGTAATTCTTTCTTCTTGCCTTTATTTGTAAAATAATAATTTCAATATTAATTATACTCTAACGTATTTTAAACATTCAATTTAAGTTTTATTTTATAAAAATGATATTTAACATTTTATTCCAAATAAAGCGCGGCGCGTGCGTACTACTCCGCCAATCACAATACGTTCACCACGACTTTCCTTCTGCCGATGGACTAACTTGACCCATTCATCTAAGATGAAACTTCGTACTCCGTCTTTTAATTCCTAGATCCACTACATTCTCAGATCTAGTTTCCTATCTAGAATAATTCGATTACACGTTCATGAAATTTCTAGAAGGGTTCTATATCCCCTCCACTACAAAGTCTACAACATTTGTTTCCTTAGTAATTTCGAGTTCCGCGTGGAAGTTTGCGGCTTTCACATTATTTGTTCCTTCGAAAAAATTTTAACTTTCAACGTGTTCGGAACTTTTTAAAAACAATTTAGTTTTTTACGAAACAATGTATTAAACATTAAAATCAGTTACAGTTGTAAAATTAAATCAAATTATAAATAAATAGAACCCCATTTCTAGTGGAGACAAGTCTTTTTTTAAATTTCGGCAAGGCAAGTACAACTAATGTTACGTAAACTATCAATTATTTTTCTCTTATCGAAAACGTTCAATTGACGAATGTAGATTGTAGGTTATGCTCCATGCATTCATACTTTGTTCAAGCTAACTTTCATAAAACAGAAAGTCGACTGTATTTTTCTCAATTCCGTTGTTCCTGTGTTAATTATATCCATATTATATCTTTTTATTTGGTTTATACTGTTTCACTTTACTTGACAGCTTCAAGGTAATGAAAAATTGTATTCGTTGCATCTATGAAAATGAAAAAGAAGTTAAATTCGTTTTGTCAACGTTTAACATATTTTACTTCAGTGTGTTGTAGTTTAATTTTCTTAATAATTCTTAATTCTGTTCATAATTAATACGACTATAATATTTAATCAGGCAATGAAGTTTTGTTTTAATATTAATTTTCTATTTATATTAGTTGTCAACTTATATTGTAATACCTGAAATCACTAGTAATAATTTATTCCATTTTTAATGTCATTATCAGTTCTTAAGTAGGTTCATAATTGATATGATTACAATATTTGAGTAATGAATAAAATAAAAGTATATTTTTTAATAATTGTCAACCTACATTTTAATTCTTGTAGTCAGTACTAATAATATACCTTATTACATTTCAATGTTCTTAATGACTCTTAATTTTTTCCTTTTGTTGATACAGTTAGAATATTTAAGCAAGGAGTAAAATGAAATTTTTGTTAATATTAGTTGTCATTCCTCAATCAGTTCTCTTACACTATCTTTTTACTCTAATTGAAAATGTTATTAAATATTATTTATTATAATACAAACAATTTAACTGGATTTCTTAATGTAAAGTAATTAAACACTCATAAATACCTCTTATGAATATAGTATACATGTTATTTAAACCTTTTGAAATCTTTGTAGTCCGTAAGATATGACTATTAAATAATCATGTTTCATGTTTCAGGAATAACTATTTCTTTTCATTACTACATTTAGACATTGTTACATTGTGAGCTTCTTGTTTCTAAGAAATGGCTAAGTGGGGTGAAGGAGATCCAAGATGGATCGTTGAAGAAAGGCCTGATGCCACCAATGTAAATAACTGGCACTGGTATGATTAAACTTTTAATGCACTTTGTTTTAGAATTGTATAAACATTAGATTATATATTTTTATATATATAATAAGTTAACAAAAATTTTATCTAACTTAAAGATTGCTTATAAATAATTTTATTGTTATGTATCTAAGTGGAACCTAATAATCTTCTTATACTAATTTAATTTTCTAAATATTATTGTATTTGATGTATGATATTATATATTTTTCTTTATATTTTGTTTGTTTATATTTATTTGTTTATTATTTATAAAATTTTGTACCAAAGATTGTTTTAAATATATACTATATTTGATCCATGATCTGTCTTTTTGTTCACTTTTACAATACCTAGCACAGCAGACTTTACTAGTATTTTTAAATCATAAAGTTTTTATCATTAGAAAACAATATAATCTGAATAAAGTACAAATTTCTAAATGATGTATTCATTTATAAAAGTTTACATGCAATTGAAGATCCAAATACTTAATTTTTTTCAATAAATATGGATTTAGTAAGTGAAGTTAAGAGAAAGAATTCTTGTTTGAAGATATATTTATTTACAAGCATTACAAATGTGTAATTCTATTCATCTTCAAATATATCCTAGATTGCAATGTCAAATTTCCTTTGATATTAATAATTATATATACTCTGAGAAATAAGTACTTATAAAAGAGAAACAACGTATATGAATTACAATTTGTATACAAAAATACATATATAAGTACATAAAATACAGAAAGAAATAAAAAACTTATATGAGTACAACATACAAAATTCATGGTAATTTCGATTTTTTTAAGGACGGAGAAAAATGCCTGTGCTTGGTCCCAAGAAAAAATAAAAGAATTATTTATTAATATGAAGATGGAAGGAGATAATGGTTTGTATTTTTCTTTTTTGTAACAATAACAAAAAAATAATTTGTATAATAATTTCAAATTTCACGTATAACATAAACCTAATGAGTGTTATTTTTAGTTTCCTGTATAGTAAATGAAATAGAAAAGTGTGAAGGTGAGGCAATGGCAAATAATCGAAAAGGTAAATTAATTTTCTTCTATGAATGGAATATTGTATTGAAGTGGGTATCCAACAAAAAATCTGATAAGAAGATTGGGGGTAAAATAAACATTCCAAATCTTTCTGAGGAAAATGATATTTCTGAGGTAGATGTAAGTATTTATATAAAAGTATTTAACAAAGAGAGAAGGAAAATATAGTTATATATAACTTTAGATTCATAAATATTTTACTTGCCAATATTAATCGCAAGATTTATATTTATATTTCTTGAAGATATATTTTCTATAAATTTAGTTACTAATAAAAATTTTCATAAAAACGTTTGAAGCAATAAAAAACATTACTTTCTTTTATAGATTGAAATTACTCTAGAAGATAGCACAGATGAAGGTGAGGCAGTAAAACATTTCCTTCATACGAAAGGAAAAGAATTTATTAGGGAGAAATTGAAAAAATATGTTTCTTCTTTAAAAGAAGGTAACTTTATGTTAATATGAATTTAATAATTTGTAAATGTATTGAATTGTCACTTTGGAAATTATTTTAAATTTTTGAATATAATGCTTTTAGTTACACTAAATTAACTTTCTATTATTTGTTACTAGAATTTGCAGCTGGTATGATTTTACCAAAAAAAGATAATGTGAAAGAAAATATCTCGAATATTACATCTGGGTTCAATGCAAAAGTAAGTATAGGATTGATTTACGTTATATGTATATATATATCACATATATTTTTATGTTAAATTTAATTAAGAAATATTTAATCTACAAAAAGAAATTTCGTTTATATATATATATAATTAATTCATTGTTACAGATGCAAATGAATTCTGTAATTTCATCAAATGATAAAAAAGAATTAGGATGTAAAATTTCGACAACAACAATTAAACAACAACAGAAGTTTCAATGTAGGGCCGAAGAATTTTACAACGTGTTTACGACAATAGAGGTAAGTCCACTGAGACCACTAACAACAAAATATCTAATAAAATGTACGTTTTTTAAAAATACTTAATAATTCAGTTAAAATCTACAAAAATCTTAAAACAAGAAAAACGTTGATGATTATTTAAACATTCCGTGTTTATCGCACTAACAATTTTATTTACTGCATTATTTCTCATGTTGTAAACCTATTACTATCTTTTGTTATCTTATTGTACCCATTATTTTTTTCATAGAATATTATGGATAATCAATATTCAATTGTACGTGTAAAATATATAATTGTTTACACTTGTACACAATTATGTATTTTTGAAGAATTTTGTTTCATATCATTTTATCTAAGATTAAGTTAATTAAAAATATTACATACTTAAAACAAATGAGTAAATGTGACATATTTAGTAAAAGCCCACTCTGTTCTTTAATCGTTGACTTTAAGGTTTTATTATTAGGTTTATAAAAACTTCTATTGTCGAGATTATTAATGTATTTGTAGGTGACTCAAATCTATGAGAATCTTTTCCATCAGAAATAGAGGTGCAAATTATATTTCCTATTATTACTGCAGTCTTAATTTAAAAAGTTAGGTTAATCAGTTTATATTTCTTTATATCATATACACATCCAGGGTGTCTATAAGCTATTCTATGTGAGATTGTAAAAAAATGATCAAAACGTTTTTCATTCAATATCGTTCATTATGATCTTTCATACAATTGCTAGGATATTATTATTGAATGTCTAAGATGTGAACAAAAGATTTCAGTTTTCTACATGAAATGATAATAACATTCATAAATAGTTATTTAAAACATCTATGATATCTATCTTATGCATTTATCTATTTGTCGTTTATACCAGTTATAGTATTGCTTTGGGTATGTTTCTGAAAATAGTTTTTCTGTGAAAATGACTCGTATCTTATGTATGATATTTGTAATTAAATGTTCTATATCTT